>WTXH01000044.1:0-196375 GCA_022376555.1 Russula compacta | reverse complement strand
ACCAGCCTGCCCCTGTCGCCCCACACCAGCACCAGCACCAGCACCAGCAGGAGCACTGCGCCACTGCCTTCACCAGCACCAGCACCAACACCAACACCAGCACCAGCACCAACACCAGCACCAGCACCAACACCAGCACCAGCACCAACACCAGCACCAGCACCAGCACCAGCACCGGCACTGGCACTGGCACTGGCAGCAGCATCACCAGTGCCACCACCTCCACCAGCACCAGCACCAGCCCAGCACCAGTGCTGCCTGCCTGCCCTCATGCCTGTGCCACAGGCTCTCGAGTGAGGTGCGAGTGCATGCATGCATGCATGCATCCAGTTGTCCATGGGATCTTGAGCTGCACGCCCTGTGCCAAGGAGGAGGATGGTTATATTTAATGTATAGAGTATTCTTTGTAAAGTACATAGTAGTATCAATGCATGCTGCATTAACATAAATGAAGTGGCAGATGATTTGGGATGAACACTCATACTCATGGCTGAATATGGCATATAGAACTAGCTTGAGCCATTCCTGAGCCACTCCGAACTGACAAAATGACCATATATGGCATTGGACACTATATATGGCATTAGAAAACGGCTCAAGCCGTTCCTGAACCGCTCAGGAGCCGTGAGCCGTTGAACGGCTTGGATACGGTCCGGTTCAGCTCACTGAGCGGTTTCGAGCCGCGCCGTGGCAGCACTACTCACACCATCTTCACTTGTATGAAGGAGAAAGTACGTTTTTGGGTTACTTCCTCACACCATCTTCATTCATATTTTGCCTTCACCTTTCCTTTTTTGGCCCAATAGCTTCCCATTTTTAGGTCAGTTCCTCACACTGCCTTCACTTCTATTATGGAATTGTGAGTTGCCCTTCTGAATGGAAGAGGACTCTGATGATGATGGCACCAACAGTGGATGTGAGTGGCTGTGCAAGCCATGCAGGTAGCGAACAAGCACCATGAAGAGCGTCAGAGACTTGTTGCAGAGTGGCTCACTGCACAGTGTGGTAGTAATAATCTTTATGTGTAACTTCAAAACTTAATCCATTTTTCATCTTAACGATCTCCTCCCAAAGGCTTCCCTGCCGGTCCATGATGCAATGATTCTTCAGGGGCATCAACACGGTCGTTGATTTTGTATGAGCAAATACCTATCTATTTCCTTGATGTTACAGTGGTACAGTCCAGGTCCACAACCAGGTGGCAATCGTACAATACAACAGGAAATGCAACACCTGCCCCCTTGAATCCAAGCGGAACAAAAGAGACAATCTTCCATCTGTGCTCGCGTCCCTTCGTAACCCAGACCTCAAATGCGTGCGAACATGCATGGCATTCAGACACGTTGGCACTCTTGAATGTTGAACACACCAAGTCAAGGCAGGACGTGACACAATTTATCACATCAGGTCATGTTGTATGTGCCCCAGGGAGATAACAGAAAGTATGGATGTTTGCAGTTTCCAATGCAGCGAAAACGAGTGTGAGCATCTGGATTCCCTTAGCACTGACTGGACTTACTCCCCAGAGGGAATGCATAAACTAGGTGGATGGGTATAATGTCCAGCAAGGTAACAACACACGGGGCTGCACATGAACACAACAGAGATCTTAATTACTCCGTGATGCGGAGCATGCACGCAGGGGAGTCATCAGCGTATTCGACTGGAACTCCCATCTCCGGGTGTTACAGGATGGGCCTAGAAAATAGGTTAGATCAAACCCAAGTGGTAAAAGCACTGTACCCACTCAAGCGTCTTCCTAGGCGTAACATGGATGGACGCGTGGTTTGGCACGCCGAGGATGCGATGATATGCATTAAGGTTCTTGTGCAGTGTGAATTGGAAGACGGAAGAGCCACCATGGCGGGCAATGATGACCGACCAAGCAAGGAAGAAGGCCCAGATACGGAACCAACGCTCACCGTACTTGGCGATTACCTTTTCGCGGTTAGAAAGCCAATTATTATACCAGTGGAAGATCGTAGCCGAATAGTGGACACCAAGGACGTCCACGTTCTTTACTTCAAAGCCGGCCGCCTCGAGGTGCTTCACCACCCAGCCTAGCGAAGCACTAGCATCGGCACCAGGGAAGACATACTTGTTCATAAAAAGACCCCTGCAGAAATGAAGCAATTTTCGACAACAGAAATTGGTGAGGACGCTTACCAGATTAAGTCCTCGTACTGCCATGAGGGCCGCAGACCGGCCACCTGGAAGACAAAGACACCGTCGTCGTCAAGGAGATCATACACTTGACGAAGGAAGGCAGCGTAACGGCGAACACCAACGTGCTACAAGGGTGTGTAAACAAGTGCAAGCAGCAGATACAAACAGCTAACCTCAGCCATCTCTAGGCTGACAATCTTGGTGTAGTGGCCGGGACCACCAGGGATGGCGCGATAGTCCAGACAGAGGATGCGCGCCCGTTCGGGGTCACCATTATTGGACAGAATGCGTTCATTTCCAAACTTGGTCTGATTTTTACCCAGGGTGATACCAGTGACTTCGCAACCGTAGTTCTTGTGCGCAAAGGCAGCGAGGGTACCCCAGCCACACCCAATATCGAGAAGGTGATCGGTAGGTTGGAGATTGAGCTTCTCGCAGACGATAGTGAGCTTGTTGTCCTGAAGTTGCTCAAGAGTCTGAGGCTCAGTAAGCGAGGTCATGACGCCCGAGGTGTAAACCATGCGGGGACCCAAGAACCTGAAAGGGAGGATATTCATTATGTGACCATACTCTAACGACGACACGGACCATTCATAGAAGTCGTCCCCACCTGCGGGCATACAGATGAGTAAGGTGACGAGAAGATGAGATGCTAGCGCATACGGTCGTAGTGTCCGCGGACCTGTTCCTCATCCTGACTCTCAGAGTGGACAATTACCTCCGGAATCATCTGGGTTAGAAAGTATTTAAATAGTTCCGGAGTGAAAACCATCTTTGCCCAATCATGGCGAGCCTCCAGGGTGTCGAGGACATCTCCTACAATGCGAAGGCGGTCAACGTGGCACAAAGTAACAAAGTAGTGATGGAGGGAAAGAGATACCATTGAAATCAATCTTGCCGTCAAAATATGCATCGTGGAAGGTTTGCATGGGAATCTTCTCCTTGCCATGATATCGAGCCCTGAGTTCTGGATCCTTTATGGTGATGTATTCCTCAATGTCCTTGCCTGGAAGAACGACTTTTTCATTCTTGCGTGGACCAAACATGCTCATGAGAGTCCAGTAGGCGATTGTGACAGGACCGCCGAGTAGAGCAGTGAGGAAGAGATAGGTCTTGAAGCCACCACGGTTAACGAAAGGGAGGACGCGTTTGAGCAACCAGGGTACGCCGAGGACAAGGGACGCGAGGACATAATTTGAGAATGAGCCATTGCCCTCTGCAAGGCCGACCAGAGGGGCATTTTTAAAATTTGGCACGGTCGTGAGACGAGGCGAGCCCGGCATGATTGTAAAAGGACAAGTCGCGTTTTTATTTTTATTTCGAGGTGTTTAAATAGGAAAGAGCGCGAGAGATTAATTTGTCCATGTTTGTCCGTGACCAACAACCGCCGAGGTCGTGGCAATTGCAGGACAGCAAGGCAGAGTCATGGCCAACTACTACAGTTCTCGCTCCCCGCCCCCATTGCAGCACCCCGTTCCAACTCACCCAGCATTCATCCCAGAACCTCCATCGACCCCTGCTTCCCCCAGGGCTATCAACGTTACGCCTCCTCTCCCCCGGCACCCCAGCCATCACAGCACTTTCCCCATGGCACTGCTGCCTACCCCCATTATCCTCATCAACCTTCACATCTCTCTTCCTTACAAAACCAGTCAGCTCCTGCTCATGGTATGCCCGACTTCTCTGCATGGGGAATAGACGGCGCAACTGCCCAATTTGGCATGCAACTCGGTCAAAATGCGGTCGCTGCTGGTCAGAGTTACTTTCAGCGCAATGTACTGCTTTGCCTCCTTTGTTCAATCTCGTACTAACTATTCACTTTTCTCAACTCAATGTACAGCTTGGTGGGCTAATACCAATCACTCATCTCAAACACCACTTCAATGTTTCAAATTCATACGTCATCCGCAAACTGCGTCTCGTCGTGTTCCCTTGGCGGCATCGACCATGGACGCGCAAAATGCGTCGCTCAGAGACTGGAATCGGTGAATTTCAGCCACCGAGGGATGATCTCAACGCGCCAGACCTTTACATCCCCAGTGCGCCATCTCTGTTACATTGTATTCCTTCTAGCTCGCTCAAATATCTCTCTAGCCATGGCTTTTGTGACTTATATACTTCTGGCTGCCCTACAGTCGGGCTTGCAATCCCGTTTTCACCCCGAAATATTCGGCGTTGTCGCGACAAAGGCAATCGTCGTCCTTCTACTCGATTTTCTTTTCGTCAAGGGTGGCTGCTATCTCCTTGGAATACAAGGTTCTAATCCCATTGTCGATCTTTTCGCGTATGGCGGCTACAAGTTTGTCGGGTACGTCGTTAGGCCTTGGTAACTTGAAACCACCCTCACGGCCTTCCAGAGTGATCGCGACGCTTTTGGTTGGATTGGTTGGATTTTCGCGCACGCTATACTCAGTTGCGTTCATCTACACGTTCTTAGCAAATGCGTTTTTCCTTGTGCGTTCTCTTTAAGCTTTACGTCTGTACTCTCACATACGTGTGTCTTCAGCTCCGCTCATTGCGCTCTGTTGTTCTACCCGATGCTGGTGCAACACCAGGAGTTGTTGTCACCGTCTCTCATGCACAGCGTTCGCGGCGCATCACCTTTCTCTTTCTCGTCGCTGTGGTGCAGATCTTATTCATGGGTGTATTAGTCCGTGTATAACCCACACAGATGGCAAATTTTGATGTTTCCCCTGTGACTAGGACAGCGTCCTTTGATCGACAACTACCAAATTGCCAAGGAACTCTTGGTCGCTGCTTGTCACTCAGGCAGCACCGGACGTAGCATATCCTACGGGCTTTCCAGTGACGTGTAACCCTGCTCACACCCACCACTATATCAGGCCATCCGTCGTTGACTAATGGGCATAGAACCGCCCACAAGTAGGGCTCGAGACTGCCCCCATAAAGCGGTAATACGACCCAGACATGGTGTCTTCATAGAGTATGGATAGACGTGAAATAGCACCGTAGCGTGTGACCACTTGCCTTCCGATGCCACTACCACTAGGGATTTCTCCTCGGCTTTACCCTTCGGAATACTTGCCATCGTGTGAACGTAAGACACGACGCCATCGGTCCCGTACCGGTGATGATGAAGTTTTTGCTGTGAGTCACCATGTTGACTATCTCCATTGGGGTTCTATGCCATAGTCCGCAGCCAGTTCCAGACCCACGGAAGTGATTGCGAGGCTTGATATTCGATGGAGAATTTCCAACACTTTACTGGGCCGTAGCGGGCCCTCTGGGCAGATAGTACAAACAGTCTCGTGTGCCTGGCGGGAGTGGTTAGGACAGTTGGTACTGCCGTGATGCAGTGATTTGCACCGTGAGAGAACGTAGTACGCCGGCGCTCCATTTCCTTGCCGTGTCAAACCGTGTCTTCCCTGCAAGGACGACGCATCTTGCTCATTTCATCCTCTTCCCAATAATGTCTTGTTCCGTGGTCCCACATACACGGCGGTTCACGTACCTCTCTGAGCGCTGGTACACACTAGCCCGACTTTCTTTGTTTGATTATCACCCATCACCAGCACCGAGCGCTCGGCGCAAGGGCCTGAGTGTAGGGGTTGGGGCAGCCAGACTTTGAGGAATATATATATATCACATATCAGCTTCAGGTACCCATGACACGATCAGATGGACGCAGTTTGCCTCAGGACCGTAGCCTAAAAGATTGTAATTTGACCCGTGGCCAGGGTTTGGGGAAGTGGATGATAAACAAACGGGGTTGAAGGGGGCACTGAAAGGGGGGTAAAGACCTTCAAAACAAGCACCGTAATTGCAGTCCATACTGAGAAAGCGGGGAGGTCATGTCATCGGAGTGGGCTGGCAAGAGAGATCAATCACCGTGGATCAGATCGATCACGCCGAGGCGGTGGATCCTTTGTGTGCCTGCGTTTCTAGATTCTCCCAGATCGCGTGCCTTTCACCGTGTGCCCGCAGCGATGGGTAGCAACGGAGCATACAGGAGACATAAGTGGTGATACATCATATGCCGTGAAGCTCGCCGTGTGCCAGGGCGAGCCTGTTAGATGCGCCTTTGGTCTGAATTGATAGGCCAGGCGCAGTCTTAATACCTTATACCTCATTGCGGGAGTGCCTGGGGTGCATCGTATTGACGAAACGATATGAGTATTAATCCATACACTGGGAAGGCAGCGCCACCAAGGACGTATATCGATATCGATATATGCGGCGCGAAATGTATATTTTTTGCGTCTATTCCCAGTTCCCGGTTCCAATCGTAAGGGCAGCTCCTCCACTTCCGGTAAATTATTATCTCTTTAACTTCCATGCATCGGGTTCTGATTTTCTACGAAACTTGGCATTTCTGCATACGGAAATGGAGAACAACACCGGTGCACCATCTTCAAGCAAACGTATTTTGTGTAGCATATCGAACCACGGATTGAAAGGAGGCGAAGGAACAGCATAACACCAGTACTGCGAGACTGAATAGGTAGGGTTCTCGGAAAGCTAACAAATACACATGTGTACGTGCCAGTGGGACCTCAGAGGAAACCCGCCATTTCAAGTACGATCACTACCCTATATCGACCAGCGGAGCCAGGTTCCATGCGAATCATATCAATCTGTGAATCCGGATGTTGCAAATAACGACTGGCAAGTCGTCGGAGGTTCTCAGCCGCCGGGCGATCAAGAGCCGGGGCCTGGTGAGCCGATGGATTAGGAAAGGCGGCTTGTGTACTGCCTGGTAAGAGACGCTGAGGATCATAGCCAAAAATCTCATTTTCCTGATTCCCCTGAGGTGAAAGGTCTAGCTGAGCGTAGATGCAGGGCAGATAAGTTGGCACACACAGGATAAATGGCCTCCTCGCGTTCGGGGCCACCTTGATCAAGTTCTACATTAACATGCATGTACGGAGCCGTAGGACCCTGGTGTCATGAGAGGGTAGTTGATTAACGCAGGACAATTGATCATACACATATAGATATGATCACTCACGCCTGGCAGAGGAGGGTAGTGAGCGATCCTATAATTGGCGACGTTGATGTGATACGGGTCTTGGAGTCGACCCTGCATAGCGCCATTCCTGATGGCCGGGGGTACATCCTCCCATTGGCATTCAGGTTGGCCGTTGCCGGTAGCGGGAAAGGCCTGAGGAACAGGATGCACAGATAGAATCAGCACTTGCAGAGGGGGGGATGCGATATTAAAGGCTGACTCCATCATTATGCGGCACATGAGGATCACGCAGACGTGGAACGGTCCTAGGAAACGAGTCCCCGGGGAAGTGGTGGGCTTGCGGTTGAGTATCAGCCATGTGATGTTGCGGATTCAACGGCGGGTGGTCGGGTTCAATGAAGGAATATATTTGCGTTCAACCATGGGGCTTTATAATTCTCCCATCGAGGTGATATAGGCGCCGCCGAGAGAAAGTGAGGCAGGCTGCTTAAAATCCTGGTGCCGTAGGAACGGAGTTTGGAAGGTCTAAGAGAGCAGAGAGACCTCGTTTCCCTTCAAATTGAAACGTTTCTAACCTTGGAGAGAGAGAAACTCATTGCCTGTTCTTCGAATTGAAAATCAGTCTGTGACGGCAGAGACTGAGGGAGACGGAGAGAAACCTCGTTTTTCAAATTGAAAAAGTAGTTTGATAGGCCTCCCAGCCCCGCAGAATAGAGAGGGAGAAACCCCATTTTTCACGGGTCAGAACGACAGTTAGGATCTCGTTTTTCAAATTGAAAGTTCGGCCGGCTAGCCTAATTCGTACAATGACCCGATGTCGAATCTCGATAACATCCGCGCCACATCCAGATTGCGCCATCGCCACGCCTGGTATGCATCTTCGTTTTTCCTTCTTTCTTCTGTTGACCGTCCTCCTGGCGCTTACTGTTGTCCTACTCAATGCCGCTTTTTCCTTCTCTCCTCTGACCGTCCTCCTTTTATGTTGTTATGTCATCCAATGCATATCCTCACAGTGGCTACCTCCTAGATCATGACAATGTCACCAACGGAGAGGTGCATCAAGAAGTTGTGGTCACTCATACCTCTTCCCCACACCCTTATTCCGTGTGGATGCACTTCTCTCACTGATATATTGAGCACCGCATGCCCCCCCTCCCTTTGAAAAAAGCAGGCAGGAAACCGTCCGTGGGGTTGATTGGAAAACTGACGAGAAACTTGACAGCCGCCAGTCAATCTCTCTTGAGAGGCGGTGCCTAGAATTGGGATGCGTTGTGCACTTGGGATTGCCCAGCCCAGTGTTCTTCGCTCTTCTGTCTTTTCCCTATTTTCCCTTTCTCTTCCTGTCCCGAAAAATGAAAATGATGACTTGTTCGTGTTCTTTAATACACTCGACACATCCCAAACTGTGTGAATAGGTAATGGGGAATCGCCTTCATACCATCTGCTTCATCGACAAAAAACTGGCTTATTTACAGTACATGGAGACTAATATTTATGAGATAATAAGATCTAGTACATATCTTCACATATCACTTTGGGTCAACTCAACTAACAAAGTAATACAGCAACAATGTGCAGAGGAACAATATCAACGTCAAAACAATCGGTTGCCTGCCGTTCACGGCCGTTCATAGACACAAACAAAGAGAAACAGAAAGTGGGTGAGATCATGCCATGTCAAAAGGAAGAAAAATCTAGAAACCCTTCGTCGTGGTCAAGTTCGCGAATAATCAGAGCTTCTATGATCGTCCTTTTGTGTTCCTCGAGAACCTCGGGGCTATCCGCAACCTCCAGCTTACCAAATGCCGCCCGAAGTAACTCGTCAGGATCAGGCAAGGCATCCGCGGCTGTGACGACAATAGCCACAGGCTCGGGTCCAACGTCTCCTTCGTACTGAACGCAGCACAGCTCACGATCATTGAGTTCACTCTCAGCACCAGGTAAGGATTTCTCCGGGATATTGTCCAAATGATTATAACGAATGAGTGATCCCCTGCCACTGGAAAGACTATTGGCAGGCGTCGAGCATCGAGGTGAACAGTCGGTAAGCATGGGAAAGGCGAGGAGAGAGTCATCGCCATGCCCTATCTCGTGATTGCTGACAGGAATGTCAACAGAGGGGGTGGGTAGCAATGGAGAAGACGGAATGGAGGAGTCGGATGCCAACGAGCACGAATCCGTGACCAGTGAGCCTGTGGAGTCGAGGGAAGAGGGCGTAGAAGTGGAGGTGCCTGAGACAAACGAGCAGGGTGACTCTGTCTCGATTGGGAAAGCCCGGGTCCTGGGGGAATCCCTGAGACCCGCGCGTCGGCTGTCTCTGGTTCCGAGCCGTTTATCGACCTGCGCACGGAAGCCTACTTCAGGCAGGTCCTTGACGGTAACCTCTATTTCCTTCGAAATGATGACACGTGCGCCCATCTCGGCAGCCATGGCGTGTAGCGTATCAAGTGTCGCACGTAAGTCATCCGGGGCAAGGCCGACGAGGGCACCCGAGTCTGCAACGCCTAGTTCATATATAGCCTGACCGCCACCTTCGAGAAGGCGCCACTTCATCTGGGTTACGAGACGAGCAAAGCGGGCGGAAGTCGGGTTGATAAGATGAAGCTTGTATTCGACATTACCCTGAACACGAACACAAGTTATGAATGGAATGAAATGAATACAGTTTAGCTGGTACCCACCTCTTCTACTTCCGCAGAAAGCTTTGGAAGCAAGAGCTCGTCTTGGCAATAATATAGCTTGTCAACAGAAGGCGGGGCAAGTATAAGGTCCCAAGGCGAGGGGACTCTGGGGGACTCGGACTCGGACTCTCCGAACATAAAGATGATTACGAGTGATACTGAGAATGGTGTGATTTCCCGCTGGAGGAGTGGCGATTAGACAGATATTCGAGGGATCATAGCGGTTGTTGATAGAAGAGGTAGCACGCAGGACGACGACTGGGTGACTTGACTCGGATTTGCAGCCAGTCCTCCACGATCACGTGGTGCCAGCGAGTCTCGGCTTTGCGGCTCAGACCAACCCAATCCCTAACAATCGTGATGTCCACCTCAGGCGTGAGTCGTGTTCTTTTTCACTTGTCCTCTCCCAGGATTAAAGAGAATCATCTCACGCCTTAGACAACTCTAAAGCGTATCAATCGTGAAATCTCCGACCTCAAGAAAGAGGACTTGGGTGACATTTCTGTCGGACCCGTCTCCGATGATAACCCTTTTCTCTGGAGGGCACGCATTCCCGGCCCACAGGGTAGCGTTTACGAAGGAGGAGTGTTTAACGTAGAGATTACGCTCGGCCATGATTATCCGTGCGTACCTCTTTCTATTTTGCGTTCTTGGGAAATCTGAGAAAGTTGTTACAGGTTTTCCGCTCCGAAGGTTCTATTTCAAACCCGGTTCAATACCTCTGTTTTTCTATGTGACTTGTTGGGCTCACTACTCTGGCATCTAGGATATACCACATGAATATCTCAGAGAAGGGAAGCGTCTGTATCGACATATTAAAGAACAACTGGTCACCAGCGCTATCTATCTTCAAGGTGGTACTCTCACTTAGCTCTCTCCTCACCGATCCCAATCCTTGTATGTTGCTCCTTCCCCTCATGTGTGTATGATTGCTCATCTCATTTCCCAGCCGATCCATTAGGTATGAATGCGTGCCATCGTTTGCGTTTGCGCACTAATATCGCTGACATTGCGCAGTGCCATCGATCGCTACTGAATTCATCCGCAAGCGTCCTATGCATGACCACATTGCCCGACAATGGACTGAGCTGTATGCCAAGCCACCACCACCACCACCATCCCCTTCTGTTGCCCCCTTAGATCCGCCTTCTTCGACCGTGAATAACGCCAATGCGTCCACTAACACAAACCGTACCTCCGCGAAGGGGAAAGCCCGGGCGAGTGCGCAATCCGCGGACACAGATAGGGCTACTGAACCCCAAACAATGGGCATAGATTTGACAAGTGAAGGGGTAGGGGCTACGTCCCGCTCAACACGAGGGCCGAAGAGACGCAATGATGCACAGTCGACCCGTGGTGTCATAGATCTGTCTGAGGAAGTGGAGTCGAACTCAACACGGAGTGGAAAACGGAGACGCGTGGAGCAGCTAGGAGATGTAATTGTCATTGAAGATTAAGTCTTCCTGTATCGTTGTGCGTGGTCGTTGCCTGTATGCTTTGAGCACGCGTCGAACTCTTTCGTCACACAGGTGACGCTTACGCATACATGGCGGGCACTGGCAGGATACTAGCAAAAAGATGTCGCGGATGTCTCACGCCCACTACAAGCACCATCCGACTGCCTCGCCAAAATCACGAAGTGCGCGGCCTTCCGTGAGGCCCAAAGCGAAGCCGAGGCATTCGCGCTCCCGGTCGCGCATGCCGCGCATCCCATGAGCTTTTCCCAAGAAATACCACGCCTCTGGGACATCCCAACCCGGGCCCTGCGTAAGGTCGGACAACATTCCCGCAACCAGGTCGATGTTGTCCACTTCCGACGCCCCCTCCTTCGCGAGCGCGAGATAAGCCTGGCTCAGATGGACGGTAGCGGGAATACTGTCAGGAAAGATGAATAGAGCCTTGTTGAATGCTTGTACAGCACGATCCGGGTGCCCAAGCGCGGTGTGGTACAATCCCAGCTGTCATTGTTGAATAAATATACGGTGTCGCGCTCCAACTGAGGATAACGCGCTTGCTCACCTGGACCCACACGTTGGGATTCTCTTCATCCCTGACTTCCGCCTCCTGTATGGCGCCGCGCGCCTGCTCGATCTTCCCGGATCGCCGGAAAGTTGCGGCACTCATTAGCCATAGTTCACTGAGGAGCCTGCGTTCCCTCCTCGACCGCTCTCTTCTCTCGCGAGGAGTCAACGTTGGGGGAGGTAATGGAGGCGGTGATTCGGGACGGACGAGCTCATTGGTCGAAGCGTAAGGGCTGTGCCTACGAGAGTGAATAGAGGAGGCTTGGTACGACGCCTGATCGATTCCCAGTGCCTTGTATAGGTCGGCTGCGTCGACATAAGACCCCAAATCAGTGGCTGTCAGAAGCAGGGACAAACGCAACATCCTTACTGGGCGTCGATGTCGTCCGCCGCAGGCTGAGGCCCCCACGTTGCCTTCCTACACCATGCCCAATCTTACGTCCTATCGTCGAGATGCGCCGTTGCTCCTTGTGTACCCGATTCTTCAGCATCTTCTGAACTTTCTTGCCCGCAGATTTATCCTTTTCCTTCTCTTTCTCTGCGTCGTCGATAGAGGTCTTGGACTTTCCGTTTTGGATCGTAGTGCCTTTCTCATCGTGGGACACCGTAGTGGGCGAGCTAGGGATTGGTAAGGGATTGGGGGTGTAGACACCGTTGGCTTCGTTCGGAAGAGACGATACACTTCGTGGATCGTACACGTCAGATTTGACTTCGAGCGAGGGCCGACCAGTCTCGATCGACGTATGTTCTGTGAGTGGCCACATTAGCGCAGAACGCAGTACCACGAGGCAAGCATGGTGAATCTCACGACTCTGATCCCTCTCAGGACCTTTTCTCTTCGCAAACCACTGGAACACTTCCATCCATTTCTCTTCCGTCCCCTCAGGCCCTTCCAAGAGCTCCGTCAAGGCCAGCTGAGTCATTCGAAGCTGGAGGGCATGCTCAAAGCGTTCTGTAACTGACGGAGACGGATGATCTGGAAGAGGCTGAAGAAGCTCCGCTGCTGGCGGAAATGTATGTGAGTGCGCATCCAAAATAGTCTCCCGTTCAAGGGGCCGTTCCGTGACAGTCGACGCTTCTTCGGAAACCGGAGCTTGCTGCTCTGGGTGCGTAAGGGACGCGTTGCTGGTCGCCGTTACGCCAGCCGTGCTGTCGGTCTCCCTACTGATCGAATTGGAGTCTGGAACCTCGCCAACTAGCGACGGGGTTTGCTCAGCCATCCACGTTTGTTCGTCCAATGTGGCGCCTGCTTCCAAGACCTCGCGCGCGCCACGCCAGTCCTCTGAGGCAGCGAGCAGGAGACCCAGAAGGTGCCAGTACCGAATATTGCCCGGCTCAAGCTCTACGGCCGTACGCGCGTTTTCGATCGCTCGTCCGAGATCGCCCAGAGGAATAGGCCTGTATAACGCGAGAGCAATATGAAAGTGAGCAGAAGCAGAGGGGTGGTCCTGTATCGAACTTTCAAAGAGCGAAAGCGCAGTTGCGAGCCGTGATGCTCGGCCTAGGTGATCCTGCTCTGTGGCCGAGGTAAGCAATGCCAAAGGAGGGGGAAATGTTTGCGGGTACCCTTTATTGCCATGACAGTATTCCAGATACCCTCTGCCAACTTCACCTGCGCTTTCAATGTCTTGTCTGATGGGTCGAGCCGCTCCCTTGCCTTTTCTAGAATCACGCCAGCCTCACGCGCCTCGTCTATTCCGCGGTGTCCCAACGTTGAATCTGCTGCGAGGGCAAGACGACATAGCATTCGAGCGCCCCACACAAGAGTAGAAACCCATGTCGTATCTGGCTCCGTAGATTTTCTGGCCAACTTTGCCTTGCCGACAGTATGGACATACAGTCGCAATGCGCGCGTCGCGAGGACGGTATCCCCGCCAGCTTCGGAGACGCGCACCATATGCCGGAATACGCGAGGAGCATTGAAAGTTAGTCGGGTCGCCCACCAGAGGATCTACGCGGATGTAAGTTAGCAGCCTTCACCCTTCTGTGGGACACTTACATCCATGACCCACGCAGCATCGCCGCTCTTGGATCCGCCTGCCTCCCACACGGCAACGCACAAGTCCGTCAGCTCCTCCACCTTGACATTGCGTTCTCCCGCTTTTGGAAAGCGCGTACTTGCATTCAAGATGTCACGATAGTCCTGAATTGCGCGGCGCGCGAGCGTCGATGCTGTGACTGGGATATCTGAATTTCCCGGGCGAAAGTGCGTATGCAGGGAAAGGGGTAGAGGTCCTGTAAGACGCACACGCAAAACGAGAGCGCGTATAAATAACACCGCGATGGTGGATCGGTGCTTAGCGCGGAATGTTGGGGGCCAGTATGCACTGTACGTTTGGTATTGGGAAAACAGTGTCCAGAGGACGGATTCCTGCGCGCTATTTAGGCTACATGTGTGCGATGCGGCAATGATTGCGCGTTTGAGGAGGCTCTCTACCCATCTCCAAAGCTCACGGTATCTCGTAAAAGATTGATTGTTGATGTAACCACTGCCCGAATTCGGCGCATGTAGCGCATTCGGTGAAAAGGACTGTGAGATGGCGCTTTCGATGGTCGGGAGTGCTTGGGTAGCGCTGAGATAGACGGATAGGATCGTGGACGTATCGGCTGGCGTAAGCTTTTCGAGTGACATGCCTGTTACAAGGTGTGAGAATAATAGAGTGACGACAGAGTGACGACAGCAGATCACCCTGTAGGCACACGCTACGAACAACTTCAATAGCAGCCCAAGCCCTTCCATCTGCAATATCCGCAGCTATTGTAGTAGACTCGCTTGATACGAAGCTACCGATGAATGATACCGACGAGGTGTTGTCCGAAACAGAAGGAGCCTGCAGGGATGACGTGTTCGAGCGTAGTGATTCCATGGCATTCAGGCGGCTTTGCGCATTGGCAAGATCACGGACTTGACCAAGGTAAGAAAGGCACTGTACTGGATTTTCGAGAGCATAGGCATAGTAAGCGAGAGCAAGTTTCAACGACTGAGGTTATTGGGAGGATTAGCAATAGGAGAAAGAAAAGTTAAAGACGCACATCAGATTTGGCATGTTCGGACTCGAGATTCTTCAAGGTCTCGAAACCGACCCGCGCCTCATCAGCATGTTCACCAGCCACCAAGCTCTCTGCCCCTAGCGCGAGGGAGTCCTCGCCATATTGGGCTTCCCCATCCAGTTCACCATCAGTGGGACCCGCAGCAACGAGTAAAGCAAGGGCCTGTGTCTGGTTGGCGATTTCGGAAACATCGTGGTATCCGTGGCAGTGTTTGTTAAACTTGCGTAGGAGTTCAGTCCAGGAAATGGGGTGGCCGTTGAAGGCTTTGGCGGGCGTTGATGATCCCCAAGAGCCTCCAGTGAGTGCGTTCCTCAGCTGAGTCCAGTAGTGCTTATCCTTTGTATGGGCCATATCATGCGTATGTGTATACAGCGTCACGGTGAACACGACACGATGGGTGATCCAATGACGGCACCCGCAGCCAATATTGCAAGCCGGGGTGCCCCGGTCCGGCGTTCCGAACGCTCATTTCGTTGAGGTCGAGTCGCTCTGCGGGCATCTTTTTATTTCTCTTGCGAGTGGTATAGGCACTACGCTTTCAGAACACTGGATTCTTGTCTCTTGTTGCGATACAGAGTCGTGTTTCGGGGTGATAGCTGTCTGCGCGGTGAATAGAGCACCTGACCTGTTGGACGACGCGCCCACGCTGGTTCGAGCCATGTGAGCTCAACAGGCGCTTTGATTCCAAGCGCGAAACCCTCAACACGAACACGACATCTCGTGAATGTAGAATACCCTCAGGGACTAGTCCTTCCTTCTCGATATATTACTGTCACTCTCATATACTGACACACCCTTACAACGACGCGTAGCCAGCAAGTTCGAGTGGCCATCTCTCTAAGCTTCACTCCAATCAGCGATGTATGCCTCTTCCATGTCAACATCGCGAATATCTCAGGGCGCAGAGGCTGCGCGTGCTGCTGCTCTCCAGGCAGAGTTCAACGAGAAGAAATGGGTTTGGGTTCCTGATGACAAGGATGGATACCTGGCAGGATGGGTCGCAAAGGAGGAGGATGAAATAGGTGAGGTGGTAATGGCCGCAGGTGGCGATGTACGTCTTCCGTTTTTCTTGGGAGGACCATCCATCTCAATCAACTGGTTCGAGAGCAGATCCGTAGGCTGCCACTGTACGCGCTCTCCAAGATGAATCCGCCAAAGTTCGATCGGGTAGAAGACATAGCAGACTTAACGTTCTTGAATGAAGCCAGTGTCGTGCACAACTTGCGATTAAGATATGGATCTGGTGCAATATATGTGCGTCGAGCGTCCGCTACGCTGCCTGTACAGATTCTGATCCCCCCACAGACCTACTCCGGTTTATTCCTCGTCGCCATTAATCCTTACCAGAACCTTCCGCTCTACTCTGACTCAATAATACAACAGTACCGCTCTCGTAGGCGTGATGAGAACCCACCACACGTCTTTGCCATTGCTGAGCGTGCTTGGGTGAACATGGGAGAGGAGCGCGAAAATCAAAGCATCCTTATCACGGGCGAGTCTGGAGCCGGGAAGACAGAAAGCACAAAGAAAGTCATCCAATACCTCGCTGCAATCGCGACAGAGTCGCATTCCCACACCACAACGCCTCACTCACACTCCCAGTCCCTTTCATCATCATCCTCGTTCGGAGCTGTCATGCCATCCACTGGCCTGCCAGGAAGGACCTCCATCCTGAGGCACAAGGCTCACCAGTCCATGTCTGTCACAAATACAGGCACACAGCCAAACACAATGGGTCGACTCGGTCTCCTAGAGCGCCAAATTCTTCAGGCCAACCCTATTCTTGAGGCGTTCGGCAATGCGCAAACACAGAGAAATAACAACTCGAGTCGGTTCGGCAAGTTCGTGCGCATTAGCTTTGCCCCAGACGGGAGCATCGCAGGCGCAAACATTGACTGGTACCTTCTTGAGAAGAGCAGAGTTATCGTTCGCGCTGCGGCAGAACGAAGCTTTCATGTATTCTATCAGATATTGGAAGGTGGTGGCTCCCTGAAAGGTGCGCCTACATATTCTGAGTGAACCCAATCCTTACTCTTCTTAGACGCCCTGCTACTTGAGGGTAATGCGTCTAATTACGAGTATCTGAATAAGAGTAGGAGAGAAGTTGATGGTATTGATGACTTGGACGAGTGGAGCCTGCTCAAGGCAAGTCTAAACCTTGCTAAGCGGATGAATCTCTAAGGATGTCCGTAGAACGCACTTGAGGTGGTGGGTTTCTCCACTTCGGAGCAGCTTGACCTATTCCGTATCGTCGCAGCCGTTCTTCACATTGGCAACATCACAATCACGTCCACTCGTGCTGACGATGCTGTGATGCCTGACCCTTCACAAGCGGAGCGTGCCTGTCATATTTTGGGTATACCTGTCGCCGAGTTCACCAGGGCAGTGTTACGTCCACGTGTTCTTGCGGGACGAGAATGGGTCACACAGGCCCGCACACGTCAGCAGGCGCTGGAGGAGCTCGGTGCCCTCTCGAAAACATTGTACGAAAAGTCTTTTGGCACCCTTGTCGACCGCATCAACCGAGCACTAGACCGACCAACATCTAAATCTACCTTTATTGGTGTACTCGACATTGCAGGGTTCGAGATCTTCGAAGTGAATGCCTACGAGCAACTCTTGATCAATTACACGAACGAGAAACTTCAACAATTTTTCAACCATCACATGTTCGTACTGGAGCAAGAAGAGTATGCACGAGAAGGGATCGAGTGGGACTACGTCAACTTTGGGCTCGATCTCCAACCCACCATCGATCTTATAGAAGGCAGTGGGAGTGCCATTGGCGTGCTAAGCCTGCTGGACGAGGAGTGTATCATGCCTCGTGCGACAGATCTTACCTTCACATACAAACTCCATCAAATTTGGAGTGGCGACGTGCAAGAAGAGGAATATCATCCGGGTCGTGACAAGTACGAGCCCTCGCGGTTCGAGCAAGGCTTCATCGTACATCATTACGCTGGGAAGGTGGAGTACCATACTGAAGGTTGGCTCGAGAAGAACAAGGATCCGCTGAACGACAATCTTATTCGCGTATTCGCCACATCTTCGGAGCCGTATGTTGCCTCCCTCTTCTCCGAATTCGTCGATGCACCGTCTTCCTTTGCCATTGCACCCGGCTCTTCGAGCACGTTTTCATTGGGCAAGAAACGGACGTTAAAGAAAGGGGCATTCCGCACAGTCGGCCAGAGGCACAAGGAACAGCTACAAAGCCTGATGGCACAGCTGTATGCTACTCAACCACATTTCGTGCGTTGCATCGTTCCCAACGCAAACAAGAAGCCTGGTCGCATAGACGTTCCTCTCGTCCTTGATCAGCTGCGTTGCAACGGTGTACTTGAAGGCATTCGCATTGCGCGCCTAGGTTATCCAAATCGGTTACCCTTCATCGAATTCCGTCAGCGCTACGAGATTCTCACTCCAGGTATCATTCCACGCGGTTACATGGACGGACGCAAGGCTTGCCTGCGTATGATCGATGCGCTTGACCTCGACAGCACGCTCTTCCGTATCGGAACCTCTAAGATATTTTTCAAAGCAGGCGTGCTCGCGGAATTGGAAGAGCGCCGTGACGCGACCCTATATGATATCTTCTCGAAGTTACAGGCACACGCGCGCATGTTCTCGGCCCGGAGACAGATGAAAAAGATCCTCAACCGTGCAGTGGCAACTCGTACCATCCAAAAGAACGCACGTATTTACGCTGAGTTGCGTGAGTGGCCATGGTGGCAGTTATATACCAAGGTTCTTTGTATAGCCCTCGCCCTCTTAATGGTACTGAATCTTCATTATTCGTGTAGGTTCGCCCGTTACTGGCCGCCACCCGCAACGACGCCGAACTTCATAAGAAGGAGGCAGAGCTCCTGCTCATCAAGGAGCGTGCAGAGCGCGAATCGAAAGAGAAAGAAGCTCTGGAGAGCCTTAAGATGCGCCTCGAGGTTGAAAAGCGGAAGATCGAAGATGCTTTGGAGGCCGAACGCAATCTTGCGGTTGATAAGGACGCGCTACTGGAAAGAAGCAAGAAACGGGAGCTCGAACTTGAAGAGGAGGTGGCAGCGTTGCATGGCGATCTTGATACTCTCGACTCACAGCTAGATCGCGCCCTCAGAATGCAAAAAGAGAGCGAAGAGAAGCACGAAGCCCTCAGTCAAGCGTTTGACGAAGCGGCTGAACATCTTGTTCGCTTGGAGGGTGAACAACAAGAATGGGCCAGTCGAGAAGAAGAGCTCTCGAAACGGCTGGCTTCTACAGACCGCGATCAAGGCGAACTTCATCGAGAACGCGACAATCTGCAGAAGGAGGCAGTCGATCTCCGGCGGCAACTCACACAACGCGAAGAGGACCTTTCTCGCATCAAGGAGCGTATGGATGCTACCATTTCAGAACTAGATGTGAAACTCAGTTCGGAAGTGCAAGCACAGTGCGTTGCCCCATACACATCGTGAACATTCTCATCCATCTCGTATTTTTCAGTGACTTTGCGAAAGACCGTGCAAATACGCTCGAACATGACGCGCGACAGGCCAGAACACAGCTGGCAGAGCTCGCTCGCACCACATCCGACTATTCCGACATGATCAAGCAAAAGGACGCCGATATTGCACGCCTTACTGCGGAATTGGAGACGTCCAAGACCGAACGTGGACGATTGTCCAAGGATATCCTCGAACATCGGGGACGGATCGAGACCCTCACCGCAGAAATAATTTCCCAAAGAGACAGTGAGGCCCGTCACACCGCTGTTCAAGAGAAGCTTCAAGACGAGTTGGACAAGCTTCGGTCTTTAATGGAAGCCAAGACCAGCGAGGAAAGTCGCAGGAGCGAGGTGGAAAAGCAGAAGGAGGCAGAGTTACAGGACCTTCGACTTCAAACCAATCAGCTACAACAGGAGCTCAGCGAAGCTCGCAGAACCGCCTTGGAGGCTCAGAATAAGCTAAAGATTGATCTAGAAGCATCTATGCGGGAACATAAATCACTGCTGCACAGTCATCGCTCTCTATCAGACCGCCTGCAAGCCAACGATAGCAAACTCAAACAAGCTGAGGCATCTCTGGCTGGGGTAGAGAAGACCAAGAGATCTCAAGAGTCCGAGTTGCAGGAGCTGCGATCTCGTCGGATCGATACAGACGGACAGCTGGCTGAACTGCAGAAAACGAAAGAGGTAACAGAACATACTTCCGACACAGGTGCCGCCGTACTGAAAAGGGTATCCAGAGCTTAGAACGTCAGCTTCACACTGCTCAGGTAAATTCCAGGACTTTGAAGATGTAGCACTACAGCTCGAACGGGACAAGAATGCGCAAGATCGACAGGCGGATGGCTTGAAGCAACAACTCGATGCGGAGGCAGCCAAACGCTTCCAGCTAGAAAAGCTTGCCTCGAAGCAGAAGGCTGAGCTTATCCAACTGCGAGACAAGAACGACAAGTTCGACCGTGAATTGAACAAGCTTCTCACAGAACTGAAGAGCCGTGAATGGGAAGTCAAGCAGTTGGAGTCTCGTCAAGACAAGACAATTGTCGAGCATGTCCATGTGTTAGAGGAGGCGAAACGAGTTACTGATCGCCAACTTGCTGACGCTCAGAAGGAGCTCGAGAGCCAGGCTGCATACATCCGATCTCTGGAGAAGGCAAAGACAAGATTAACAAACGAAGCCGAAGACCTTGTTCGTGCGACGGAGAGGGAGCATGCTGAGTTGCGTTCGAAGGAGAAGGCGGTCAGGGCTCAAGAAGCATTAGCGAAGAAAGCAGCGCTCGAAGCCGAACTCGAGCGGAAGAACCGAGAGGCTTTGGAGGCCCACGTCCGCCGATTACAGGAAGACCTCCATGCAACACGTGACCAGGTTGCGGATGCTACCCAGCAATTCCTCTCTATGCAGCGATCCAAGGATGAGCTGGAAGCCGAACTGGCACGCCTGGCTGACGAGACAGATGGGGCTGAGTCGTTGGCAAAAATACAACGTCAGTACCAAGTGCGCATTACCCAGTTGGAAACCCAATTGGAGGAAGCACAAGTGACCTCAGACACGGTGGTACGGATACGGGAGCGCATCGATCGACAGCATGCCGAGATTCGACGAATGATACTGGCAGATAGTCCACAGGATATCCGGCTGCGAGATGCCGTCCTCCGCGAGTTGCAGTCAGCTGAACAAGCGAGCAAGGAGTTGTCACCGCGGCATCCTGAAGGGTCGAGTGCGCGAACGTTGGCCAACATCCACCCAGAGAAGCGAACGTCTCATAGTATAAACGGTACTGTACGCTCCCGACACGAGACACCGAGTATCCCATCTCCCAGGAAGAGTGACGTTCAGGTTACTGCTCTCAAACAACAGGTTCAAGTCCTCGAGCTCCGAATGGTGGCGTCACAGCGTGTCAGGCAACACCTCGAAGCTTCTATCCGGGCGCTAACTGCAGAGCTGGAAGGGGGCGATGGCTCAAAGCAGTTCTTCGAGCAGTACAAACAACGCCTAGCAAACGAGAACAGGCGCCTATCTGAATTGTTAGAGGATGAGTCTGAAGCTCGCCGCCACGCCGAGGTCGCTCAGCTCGACGGTGTTCAAGTGATGTGGGCCAAGTTCCAGGATACGATTGCAGCAGAACGCGAAAGTTATTCACGATTGGAGGAATCACGAAAGGCTTTAGTCAGTTGACAGCGGTTCCGTAGTGTCCAGGCTGACCGACGTACTGCAGGTCATTCAACAACGCGGTGCCCAAGCGGAAGTTGAGGGTAGCCGCCACCAAATCCAAGAGCTTGGTCAAATCAGGAAGCAGCTGCAACGTGAACTCGCGAATGTGAAAGACCGTCTCGAAGCTGAACTTGCGGCAAAGAACGAAGAAGCCAGTAGGCCTCTTTCCTGTCTTTGTCCCTTGAATCCTAAATGATTAATTACGACTCGTATCTTGTTTTGTAGATCAAAGACGCCAAGTCCAAGCTCACTTGAGTGAACTGCAGGTTTCCTTGGCTTCTTCTTCCGCTGCACAATCCGAGTTACGTGAGGCCGTGGAGGCTTTCCGTGCCAAATCAGAATCGTACCGCGCGAAGCTTGAAGCTGCTGAGATCGAAAAAGTCAAGGTATCTCGCGCGGAAGCTCTTTGTGCGTTGCCGTCTTTTCCTCGCAGTCACATCATTTGTTGATTGTATTATCCCAGTACAACAGTCGATAACGGACGCCGGCAAAGCACAGACAACCCTCGCTGCCGAAAGAGACGCCGCAGAAAATAGGCTGACAGCCGCGGAAGTCAAAATCCAGGAGCTTGAAGCCAGGCTGGAAGAAGAGAGCCGGGAATTCACAGACATGGGTGTCCTTCGGCAGAGAATCGCGGAGGAGATGGACGACGAGCGCAAGCAATACCAGAAGGACTTGGCTGAACGTGACTTCACTGCAGATCAGACTCGTAAGAAATATCAAGGTATGGCGTTCCTCCCATGTAACCTTGCTTCGCATTAATACGTTATTGTCACACGCAGCCGAACTCGCGCAGCTGAGTGAAGGTGGGTGCTTAGCCAGCCCCTAACTTGCTTGCCAGAAGACTCATATTATATATGATAGAGCTACAAAGCCAACGGGAGTCAATCAGCAAACTTCGCGAAGAATTGCGCAATGCCCGTTCAAATAACGATGAGCTTTCTTTGCGTTATGATGACGAAGTATACAACGGCGCTGCTTGGAAAAAGGAACGCGAGCGGCTCGAGACCAAGATCGCTGATCTCTCGAGGGCCTACGATTCCTCAACAGCTGCGCAAGCTGAACAACAGGCACAGATTGTGGCACTTCATTCCCAAGTGCGCGAGCTTCGAAGTGTGCTCAACGACGCCGAGGCGGACCGTGCTCTGCTACAGAAGG
Source organism: Russula compacta (assembly GCA_022376555.1). Classification (NCBI taxonomy): domain Eukaryota; kingdom Fungi; phylum Basidiomycota; class Agaricomycetes; order Russulales; family Russulaceae; genus Russula; species Russula compacta. Next base: position 173,682 of record WTXH01000044.1, on the reverse strand, counting down.
CGCGGCGTGGACTGCAAGCGGAACTTGAGACTATCAAGATGGACGCTGTTGACGCCACTAGGATCAACTCAGATCGCGAGCTCCGGACTCTACAATTAAAGAATCAAGATCTAGAGCGTGCACTAGAAGATGGTACTGATAGAGTAGAAATGGCTTAGATCACATGAAGAAAGCGGAACTCCATGCCCAGGATTGCCAAGTAGAGCTTGGTAAAGTGCGAGTTGAGAACTCTGAGCTGGACAAGCTCAACGTCAGTCACCGTCAGATATATGCAACGCCAGTGGACTGACCCACCTTCCTGGACAGGCCAATCTCGAGAAGCAGCTCAAAGAGCTTAATCTGCGCATCGTTGACCTGGAGACCAAGTCGTACTCACGAAACCCACAGTCTTCCTCAACTGCCACCATTCGTCGCCTCGAATCTCGAATAGAGGAACTCACGAACCAACTGAGTCAAGTCACGAAGGAGCATCGCCGTACCTCTCTTTCGAGAGACCGAGACCTCTCTGCTCAACTAATCGAGAGCGATCGCCAGAGGGTGAAACTGGAGGAAGAGGTGCATTTATATGAAGAGAAGGTCAAGGCTATGCGGTTGCAGATGGACGTCATGGTCAGTACCTTCGTAGAAGTCACGGATTTTCGAGGGACTGATGCGGATGGTAGCAAACGACAGAGAGCGAGCTGCAACTGGAGAAACGGCGCGCTGAGCGCGACGTCACAGAACTCAAGCAGAAATCTTTGAAGTGAGTGACTTTACTGTAAAAGTGGATAAAGCATCTCACGGAGTATCCATCACGTGACAGTTTGGAGCGTCAAGTCGAGAGGATGCGTGCTCGCTTGGATAGGCCATCTTCGCTTCTGGATCGTGGTTCACCCTCTAATTCTCCACGAAAAGCATGAGCCATCCATTTCGTCACTACACAGAATAGTGGTTGCTTAGTATGACATTGATTGACGACGACTATCTCTTACGGACTATATACGATACCCTCCTGTTCTCTGTACTACCTGTCCATCATTATTATCAACTACTGATGTACTTGAATGCACATATTTCTGCGACACAGGGTCGTTTAGAAGGTTCTCTGAGCTGAGCGCATACATCACGTTCCGAGAGGTGGTGCCCGTAAATGCAGCGGTCTTATCGGCATCGGCATACTCAGTTCTCAGTTTGTCGACTACATGAGCCCCTCCCTACCTCCATTCGTCCTACTGAGGTCTGAGATCTGAGATCTGAGGACTCAGCCGAAGTTCGAAGTAGCTTAAGGGCAGGCGTACAATACTACTTAAGGCCTTAAGGTCTCGACACGATGGGCGCAATCAATCAGCGCCACTCGTAGAAATCTGTTTGCTACGTGGCCGAAGAGGGAAGGGCCTGGCTTCCTACGACATCACTGGAGTGTGGAGCATCTGCACTCTTGCAGCCCGTTCCTACCATTCCAGTTGCCCCCCGCATTCAGGCTAAGGTTTGTCTCCAATCAGCCTACCGTAATCCATATCATCTACCAATTCCAGGAAATAACCTGGCGTCAATTTAGGACGAGCATTTCAGCGGCAGGAAACTCTCTCGTTGGCCAGAGATATTGATCATGATGCTGCGTTGGTAAATCTGATAGAGCTTGGTTAGAACGAAATGTGCTACCTATGGGTCTGGCGGTCCTGCGCTCATATCGCCTTGGGTCAAACATATTGTCCAATAGTCGTGATTCTACTATATAGATTACGGTGTGGCGTCACTGCCGGTTTACATCACGAAGACTACCTTCCACAGGAACTCACTGGACGCCACTCACGTCAATGAGATCGCGACCCGTGTTAGATGCAACGTCTTTATGCCGTATAAGTGGAGTGCATAGGGGCTAGTGCTAAGGGAAGAGTGGCGTATCTTGAGGGGGAGGGTGGAGTTGGTTGAGTATGCATGTAGTATCGATTTAGTGCATGCGCTCGGAGATCCCATGAACGTGACGAAATGTTCGTGTGAATCGTTCCCGAAAACCAACATTATTCCATTGTAACCCATTTGGCAGGTAGGTTCGATAGATTCAAGGTTCACAATAGGGCTTCTGAACCTATCAATCACTAGTCAGGGGCGAAGAGCGGGTCAAGAGCTCTAGGGCACATGCCTGCGCAATGGCTTTTTCCACCTCTTGCGCCAACGCGATACTGAACTTCTTCAAAGCAGCTTTCCCTTCTTCTTGACAATCCGGGCAAAACCCTGTGTGGTCGAGGAAATGTTCGAGAAGGTCAGGAGAAACGACGGTAGTACCGCGTGGGCGGTCTTTGAGAAGCTGGAGTGCTTTATGGAGGTATGAAGTCCACCAATGCGGAACCCAGAGACTTCGAGGCGGAGATGAAACAAAGAAGAAGTGAAATTGGGTTCGGCAGGACAAGGATGTTGTGGGAGGAGTTGGAAATGAGGATGACAGGGAGTTGAACCACATAAGCGGGGGCTCGGTGGTCGCCCGACGCATGCAGTCACGGCGGTACTGCAGTAAGCGATGGTATTGTGTCGCTGTAATATCCTTCAAGGCTGACTGGTCCCAGACGTCCGCCTGGGGGAAGCACAACATTCGCTTTGCGGCGTCATTTGCCACATCCTCGAGTGCATACCGACTGGCAAGCGCAAAAACAGCAAATGGCTGTGACTCGGCGAGTCGAGAAAGTGCACCCTTGATAGTCCCGTCAAAGGCCTCGATCATGTACTTGCGACGCGCTTCGAGGAAGCGACGGATGTCTCCGAGACTGCTGAGATCGGGATTTTCAACTGGATAGCAAAGACGAAGGATGAAGTTGAGGGTGGAGGACGTCTCTGTCACCTCAATAATGGGGAGGCTATGACGTTGGTTGTCGGATGCAAGAGGGGAGGGGTTTTCAGGAGCAACATTGGGTAGCTCAAAGATGTCTCTGAAGACGACAGACACATTGGCAAGGATTGGCTTAAGGACGAAGAAATCGATATCATCTGAAGAATGTAGGATAACGGTAAGGTCGGGTATAATGTCATGGAACGGGGGGCCAGCGTCGCGGGTTCCCTCTGACCGCGGAGAAACGGGGGAAGACGTACGCGACATGAGGAGAGAGAGGAAAGCAAGGAGATAGTCGAGAGCATGGGAACGGAACGAGCATGAGAACGCTTTTGAGGCGAATGCCCCGTGTCATTTCTGGGGAATGACGAAATAAAGATAAAGTAGATAAAGTCGGTCAACTTCTGCTCGATTCGATGGTAGTGAGGATTACCTAATCATTGGCTAACACAGACACAGACGGGGGTCGGCGCAGGCGCGTCCGCGTCATTATCGTACTTGCAGCATGTGAGTCTCTCCTTTCCTAGAGTTCGGCCTCAAGTCGTTCATAATGACTTCTAGGGTATCCGTAAACATCGTCTCCCCGGAGATTTCTAGTATAGACCTACGTGTCTCTATACCTCGCTGGCAACACTTATATGCCGTCCCTTTCCTTCCCTTCTACCCCCTACTAGCCTATGCGTACTACGTTAGATATGACGAGTGGTTAAGAAGTGAGGAGTGGACCTTCCTCGCTTGTGTCCTGCTGGGCGCCGGTCACGCCTTGAGCTTCTTGGTAACACGTTGGAGTGCAAAGGCAAAGGCATGGGTTACAACTCGTAAGGTGCGTGTCCATCATATTTTCATTCGCGTCATAAACTCTAACACCGACGCTAGACTCACTCACTCACAGAGGCAGACTGCATTCGTATCCTCCCGGTTCCCCATCGCGGGCAGGGAGAAATCGTGCCTCTCATCAAAAGTGTTCCCTCCGATCCCACTACATACTCGTTCAGCTATCAACAAGACACCTACTCGGTGCATTCAGCTGAGCCTATCACTTTCGGCCTACTCGTATACCCTTCGTCTACGCACCCTCCTCTCGCCACTTATCGCCAACCCGTGGGCTTGAATGCCTCTGTTCTTCCAGCTCTCCAGTCAATGTACGGAAAGAACGAGTTCAACATCCCAATTCCATCCTTCAGCGCATTGTTTGCTGAGCATGGCACCGCCCCATTCTTTGTCTTCCAAGTCTTCTGCGTGGCTTGTGGATGCTCGACGAATACTGGTACTACAGCCTTTTCACCCTCTTTATGCTCGTAGTTTTCGAGTGCACAGTTGTCTGGCAGGTGTGCATAACTCATGATCCTACTGGTCGTTAAGCGCCTCATCTTTGTGCGACAGCGTCTCAGAACACTGACCGAGTTCCGCACTATGTCAGTTGCTCCTTTCCCTATCCAGGTACTCAGGGATTCCAAGTGGACTCTGCTACAATCTGATGAATTATTTCCTGGAGATGTCGTCTCTCTTGGTATCTACCTCGTCTCTGCGATGTCTACATGTTCTGACTCAATACAGCGCGCAGTCACCAGTCAGAGACTAATATCCCTGCGGACATACTCTTGGTTCAAGGCACATGTATTGTCAATGAGGCGATGCTGTCTGGCGAATCAACCCCGTTACTGAAAGAGTCCATAGAACTCTTGGATTCTAGCGACAGGCTAGATGCAGACGGTCAGCACAAGAATGCCGTGTTATTTAGTGGTACGAAACTCCTCCAAGGGAGTAATGGAGGTGTGTAGATCCCTGTATAGTGTCGAGTGCCTTATCCCTACCTCTCCGTTTAGGCAACACTCCTGACGGTGGCTGCCTTGGCGTTGTTCTACGCTCCGGATTCGGTACCGCTCAAGGACAGCTTGTGCGCACCATGATTTTCTCCACGGAGCGTGTATCTGCGAATAATCTCGAATCATTCCTGTTCATTGGTTTTTTACTCATCTTTGCAATTGCTGCGAGCTGGTACGTCTGGGTCAAAGGTGAGGTTTTTCTCGTACTACTGAGAGTCTATTTCACTAACTGAGCGTGATTTCAGGTATCGAGAGGAACTTGAAAAAGTCAAAATTGTTGCTCGATTGCGTGTTGATCGTCACGAGTGTGGTTCCACCGGAGCTACCCATGGAGTTGTCCCTGGCCGTGAATGCCTCTTTGGTGGCACTGTCAAAATATGGTAAGGCTCTGTAGGTCGCATTCAGTATTCGTGCCTCAACCTCCTTATAGCAATTTTCTGCACCGAGCCGTTCCGCATTCCATTTGCAGGGCGCGTTGACGTCTGCTGTTTTGACAAGACTGGCACAATCACCGCAGAGAACCTTGTGGTCGAGGGAATTGCTGGTGTCGAGTACGGGCTTCTTCTATTACAAGATGAGATGCTTTTTCTCATCAACCTAACAGCTCGTCGGATCATTTGAAACTTGTGAACGTGAAAGCAACCTCCAGGGAGACGACCCTGTGTCTGGCCGGTGCACATGCACTGGTACGGTTAGACGACGGCACTATTGTAGGCGACCCCATGGAAAAGGCGACTCTCGAGGCGCTTGAATGGCAAATAGGCAACGGAGACGGCGTAACGCCTGCATCTTCGTCAGCGCCATACCGCACAACAGTCTCAATTCGCCGCCGCTTTCAGTTTTCTTCAGCACTAAAACGGATGTCGACCGTTTCTACATTACCTGGTGGCCGCGGTTTGGTCGCTGTCAAAGGGGCTCCGGAGACTATCAAAACTATGCTGGCTCATGTTCCCTCTGATTATGACGAAACGTACAAGTGGTACACGCGTCGCGGCAGTCGCGTCCTAGCCCTCGGCACCAAGGAATACGATAGCATTTCGATGGACAGGGTCCGTATTATGGTAAAATTTTTGAATCAGCACCTGACAGTCCCATCAGATCAAGAAACTGAATCGAGATGAAGTCGAGAGCCATCTCAAGTTTGCCGGGTTCTTGATTTTTCATTCACCGCTCAAGCCGGATGCAGTTGATGCCCTCAAGATGCTGGCCGATTCATCACACCGAGTTCGTTATCATGGTTATTATTATCGAGAAAGAAGGGACACTCACGTGTTCGTTAGTGCATCATGATTACTGGAGATAACCCCCTTACTGCCCTTCACGTCGCCCGGGACGTTGAGATAGTCGACCGGGAAGCGTTGATCTTGGATCTGAAAGAAAATCCAACACACGAAACGGGTCAGTGAGATATTTCCTCCTACCTTAATGAAAATTCACTTTTTGCACTCGGAAGACCTGGAATGGCGCACTGTCGATGAAACGAAGATAATTCCCGTTGATCCAACCGAACCGCTTGACCAATCCTTATTAGATAATTACGACATCTGCGTTACAGGGGCTGCGCTGAAGCAGTTCATGTCACTACCAAGCTGGAAGCAACTTGTGCAACATGCGTGGGTCTACGCACGGGTAGCGCCGTTGCAGAAGGAGTTTATCGTAACTTCCCTGCGCGCGCTCGGATACACAACTCTTATGGCCGGTGATGGTACAAATGATGTTGGCGCGCTGAAACAAGCGCACATTGGTGTAGCCCTTCTGGATGGAACACCGGAGGATCTTCAAAGAATTGCGGAACGGGAACGCCTGGAGCGCATCAAGAAAGTGTACGAAAGCCAACTAAAGATCTCTTCTCGATTCAATCAACCGCCACCTCCAGTGCCACCGGCTATTGCACACCTCGTTCCAGATGCCGTGGCGGCTCAGCAAAGGGCAGCAACTGACCAAGCCGAGGCGAGGAAGAGGAATCCCATGGAAAAGGTTCGTCTGCGATTGACTCCATATTTCCCTACCTTCTGATGTTGTCGTGCCATCAGTTCGACCTCGCCACCATTACGAATTCCCTGGCGGACATGGAAGGTGACGAGGATGTTCCTAAAATCAAGCTGGGTGATGCGTCTTGTGCGGCACCATTCACGTCGAAGCTATCCAACGTTTCTGCCAGTGAGTCAACGGAGTATATATCTCGTAGTTTTATGATCCTGAATATTTCTACCAGTCACCCACATCATTCGCCAGGGGCGGTGTACGCTTGTCGCTACTATTCAGATGTACAAGATCCTAGCATTGAATTGCCTGATCACGGCATACAGTCTCAGCGTGCAATATCTGGATGGAATTAAGTTCGGTGATTATCAAGTCACAGTCACCGGGATGTTGATGTCCGTTTGCTTTCTATGCATTTCCCGAGCGAAGGTCTGTATCGGCTCCCTGGCTTTATACACGTGTCCTGATTCTTGACGTTGCAGCCGGTGGACAAATTGTCTCGCGAACGGCCATTGAGCAATATTTTCAATTTTTACGTCCTTCTCTCCGTCTTATTGCAGTTCGCACTTCACATTGGATCTATGGTCTATATTACGGAGTTGGCGCATGGGTTGGAAGAGTATGTCATGGACCTGCCACTCCGCAACGCCACCGCACATGCTGACGCTTAGTCAGCCGTGGACCTATAGATTTGGAAGCCAAATTTGAAGCCAATCTACTTAATACGGCCGTATTTTTGCTCGGTCTCTCTCAACAGGTTTCGACATTTGCTATCAACTTCCAGGTCAGTCACGACTAGGTTGCCTCTCGGCATACCCTGACATTTTCGTGTAGGGACGACCGTTCCGTGAAGGCATTCGAGAAAATAGTGCATTGTACTGGGGTCTGGTTGGCGCCAGCGCTGTCGCCTTTTCAGGGGCGACAGATTTTATCCCCGAACTAAACCGATGGTTGCAGGTCGTTGAATTGGACAACGCGGTTGGTCACATATCCTTAACCGCACTGTCCTCGGCTTATCCCCAACAGTTCAAACTCCGTCTGACTGCTTCTATGATTATCGACTTTATTGGCTGCTGGGCGATTGAGAACGTCTGCAAGTATTTGTTCGCTGATCTGGAGCCTAAGTCAATAGTCATGCGTGGGCGGGAGAGGCGCGAGAGACGCCGAGCCGTAGAGGAGGTAATAAAGCAGGACCAGCCAAATGATAACGAAAAGAAGACGCAGTAAGCTAAGCTAACTAGTTGTGTCACGATCTCCCGCCTTGCGCCCTCTGGTCGTTGTTAGCATCGATCGTATAGAATAGATCAATGAACCTGGTGTCTGGCTTGTCGGCCCTTTGATTCCGCGCATGTGCTCATCGATCCGGTGTTTTCCCTCCTTCAGCCGGCCTCTCCACTTTCCGAGTTGCGGTGGCGCGAGGGACGCCTCGGCTCCGCTTCCAGGTGGTCTCATGTGTCCGAACAAGGCACATTGACGGTGCGTGGAATTCCTGGTGGGAACTCCGCCTTCGGATACTGACCTTGGCAGAGCTCGTCAAGTTGGGACGCGAGTGCTATGATTCAACCTTTAGTGCTCCCATCAAATTTGAGCTATAAGGAATTGCATCTCTTGTTTCTTCGATGACCCACCATGTCTTCCACATACTATCAATTCACACTAATTCCGGGGTGGTTGAGAGTCTCCGTACCGACTTGGCCAACCTTCTTGCTTTTGATCCTCCTTTGGGGGCTATGCTGTCTTCGCTACACCCGCAGCCCTTGGCGTAAGCTCCCTCCTGGCCCTCCCGGCCTCCCGATACTAGGAAATATTAGGCAGCTCAACGACAAACGATGGCTGACATCTCGCGAATGCAAGGGAACTTATGGTACGCCTGGCTCTCGTCTATCATCCAACTCTGAGCCTTGGATGATAACAGGTGACGTTGTCTACCTGAGCGTCTTGGGAAGATCCATCATCGTATTGAATTCGCAGAAGGCCGCCGCCGACCTGCTCGGACGGCGGGCTAGGAATTATTCTGATAGACCACGTTTCATCGTGGCATCAGAAATACTAACAGGTGGGATGGAAGTCAGCTTTATTCAATATGGAATGCTGTGAGTGAGCGGTCCCTTTGAGATGGAATCGTACAAGAGCGCAGCCCACCTAAATGAGACCACTACGATAGATGGCGACGGATGCGCAGGGCAGCTCACGAAGGCTTGCACAGGTCGGCCGCGAAGACGTTTAACAACGTACAGATGATGGAAGCCATCCTGCTCGCCAGTGGGATCCTTGAAAGTCCCGAACAATGGGAAAAACATATGCGACGGTTCACGGCCTCTATGATCATGACTGTGGTCTATGACACTCCCGCCATTCACAGCATAGAGGATGAGAGCGTGCGACGGATCAACGATCACGTCATGCGCGTCGCGTTGTCGGCCTTACCTGGGTCCCATTGGGTCGAACTCCTTCCCTGGATGAAACGCATTCCGAGCAAGTGAGTACTTGCCCCCCCCGCGCGCGCGCCCCCAACCTGCTCCACGGGCCTGCGCCGCTCCTCGCTTACGGATGAGTACATCATTCCAGGTTCGCAAAGTGGAAACGGATCGCGGAGGAATGGTTCCGACGTGACTCAGAGATGTTCGAAACCCTCGTCGAGTCGGTCCGAACAAAAATGGTGAGTGGGATTGAACAGGTTTTGCTGTGTCTAATCAGCGATAAATTTGTCTGTGTGCTCTGATAGGAAAAAGGCATTGATCGCCCTTGTCTGAGCGCCACGCTCATCAAGAACCAGGACCGCAGCGGCCTCAGTCAATTAGAGATGGCGTGGCTCGCGAGCACCATGTAGTGAGTTATTCTTAGAAGCGTGCTTCTCCACTGTCGATGCTAATCAGTGTTTTTTCTACCATGTCAGCGGTGCTGGCGCCGAGACTACGACCAGCTCGATGTACTGGTGGATGCTCGCCATGGTCGCTTTCCCCGAAACACAAAGGCGAGCGCAGGCCGAATTGGACACTGTGGTAGGCCGGGGCCGGATCCCGTCTTTCTCCGATCTCCCCAGCCTGCCCTACCTACGCGCCATGGTCAGGGAGGTTCTTCGATGGAGGTCCGTCCTACCCGTTGGGATCCCTCATTGTTCTATCGAGGACGATTGGTATGAGGGGATGTTCATTCCAAAGGGAACCATGTGCCTCGTGAATGTTGCCGTGTGCAACCACGACCCTGCGATTTACGGTGACGACGCCACGCTGTTCGATCCGTCTCGTCACCTGAACGCGGACGGCACGCTGGCACAAGGCCCGCCAGACACCCAGGACGAGGGCCACGTTGTCTACGGCTTTGGGAAGCGTATATGCGTCGGAAGGCACCTTGCAAACAACACAATGTTCATCGCGTTCGCCGTGATACTTTGGGCCATGGAACTTGCTCCGGCCAAGGATGAGCTCGGGAGGGACATCCCGGTCGACGTGGACGACTTTCTCGACAGCGGCATGCTTCAGTAAGTCCCATCTGTCGTTCATGTGCAATCCGCAACTCACGGTGATGCGTACGCCTGCCTTGTACAAGTCTCCCCGTCCCATTCTCATGCAAGATCAGGCCGAGATTCCCCGAGGCCATCGCCATTCTCGACGAGGAGTGCGAGCTTTGTGATTTGCCGTGAGCCTAGGTAGCCCCATTGGAGGTGCATCATCACGCCGAACGCCGGTCTAGATACGGACAAATTGACGCGAGATTGCTCGCAGTGTATGTCAATATTATTTTTTTATATGTATTACCCAACTCTATAGACGAATGAATGGAATCATGGAAACCGGCACTGCAAACTAAAAGAAAAAAATGTGGGCTTCTGAAGCGTAATAAGAGCGTAAGAAACTAGGACCCCCCATTAAATTGAGAGCAATGGGTGCTCAGAGCGTTCAGGGTTCAGGCAGGGACGTATACTACTTGGTGGCTTTGAACGCAGTCCAAGATCTGCAATCGAGCTTAGTCTGTTTTCCGAATTGAGCGGAGGCCTCAGACTCGTGAGAAGTCACCGCGGTTTCCGGCAGCGTCGGATGCCGAGTGTGAGGATCATTGATTTCAGCCAGAGTCAACGCGGTCAAGCTTGTGGTTACGCCGGAACCAGCGATTTGTTCATTTCATCTGCGTTACTATAATTATTATGTGTACAATTGGTCAAGGGGAGGGTATACAGGTGTTACTCGAAGCCCAGGGTTGCGAAAGCAAGAAAGCTACCTTGTGCCTCGCCGCCCGTGCCGAAAGCGTGAGAGAGGACATGGTGGTGATGAGATTGTTGCCTTGCAGCCGTGCCAGCTGGCGGACATGTTGCGACGGTCTACGATCATACGGCTTCTCACGATCTCACGGGTCAACTCGGCTCCAGTCCCCCAATCACCCGCGACTGACCTCGACCCGACATAGGCGGCGACTTGAACACGCACTCGGAAGTGTGGTCATCCCCTTTACCTCGTCTCCCAGGGTCTCGACCTTCTCAACTCCCAGTCACTTGACGTGGGCACACACGACTTGCACGGCTCCACAGTCGACACCTGTGTGGGATTAACGGATCAGCATGGCCTCGAGGACTCGTCCCATGATCTAGGAATTCAACTTCACCTCTTCATACGGCTCGGACCAGCATCTGTCTGACTTACTATTTCCCATTCACCGAACTGCCCAGACAAATCACCCGAACCCAGCGTACACCGGCCATAGAAGAGATGCTTCCCGCGATCACCGGATCAGACCGTCCCCGATTCAACGAAACGCCATCCGAGATGTTGAATGACGCCAGCCATTTCGACGAATCTGCTGACCTCACCACCCACATAGAGGAGACCTACGTACGCATCCTCCTCGGAAAATCTTTCCCTTACCCATCTCACGTTGGTGGAATGACGACTCAGACTACGCCCAAGCCGCGGCCGTAGTTCCCAGTGCATGCCCACGAAAGGACCCCTCCACAATGCCGTGGCTGACATGCTTTACTAGAGATAGAGACACAATCAACGCCACCCCCTTATCCCAACGCCGATCATGAGTAACGGCCTCTCGGACGAGACCTCAGATATGACTGGCGTACTCCAGGGCTTGTTCTTTTCATAATCATACACCCCGGACGACCCACTCGCCCAACCACAACGAACCTTTCCCCTTATCACTGGATGAAGTTTCGGCCGCTCTAAGCCTAGCGGGCCTGACCAGCACGCGTCCACCCCCGGTATGGGCTATGGGTGTCCATGGGTCTGAATAAATTCAAGTGGGTGTGGGAAAGTAACCCAATGGGGTCGCTTTTCTTTGACAATGCGTGTCTCAGATGGGTTTACAACCCCGAGAGCCTGGAAAGCGACCCTTATTGCCGTGGTCCCCGAATTTAGTAAGAGTGACTACGCCTTTTTGATTTGCGCCCTTCCTAAAAGCTAAAGCGGTCTGGTACTTCCTCTTGGAGAAGGATTTATCGATCATCACTGACCGTGCCCTCTGTGACATCAGCACCTTTTCGTCACTCGCCACTGATTGATTCGGCGCCCTTAGTCGTCCACCGTCCATGCGGCCCTTGCTCTCACCCACTACATAAAAATCAGGCATGCCCAGAAAGTGTGTTACAGCCTCTTTTCAGTATATGGGAGTCCTTCGACAACACGCTTGGTACACACCTTCTACCCTCTTGGCTTTGCATCTGCAGGTGGCTTCAATTCTTCCTCCACAACCGAACAGTTCAGCTCTGTTTCAATGGCTGCACTGCTGACCCGATTGACATTGACATTGGGACCCTTCAAGGCTTACTGGTCTCACCAGTCCTGTCGATCATATATACACTATCCTTTCTCTGCATGGCCAAAGCCTGGTCTGCTGGACATTTCAACGTATGAATAGATGATGGTAACACCCTTGTTGAGGCTTCATCCGGCATAGTGCCTCAGCTCAGATGCCTCAGACTTCGCCAACTGTCTTGCTCGGCTACAGCACATTGGCCTTATGATCCAATCAGAGAAGACAGGAGCCATCTTCTGCACCTCTCACACATACAATAATCCGGCAATGAGGAACCCGCTAAGCTGTGACAAAGGCCATCCGGTAGGTAGTCAGCCGAAAATCCGCATGATCCTCACCCGAAGAGAACGCACGCAAAGTTAATGCCCAGGGTTTAGGTTTAGGAAATGATTCTTCCTCTGGCTCGCAGGATGTCCCATGGAGGACCAGATTCGGGCGCGTGTGTCGAAATCCCAAATGTAGGGGTAGGAATATACGGATGCAGGTCTATTAAGCAAGGGATCGGAGGCGTGTTTTTCCGCTAGGGTTGGATGGTGTCTTCCACATCATCCCCAATTCGCTCGACGCGGACGTTACACTAGTGCACGCGATGGCAGCACGTAGGGTTGAACGATGTCTGCGAACAAATTTAGGGGAATCATGCGTGATGGTACTATAGATTGGTATCTCGTAGTGGTAAAATGCTACATGAATAGACATGAGGTCGTCAGAACAAAAGCAATGCGACATTAGACAGCTGTGAAGAGGTGTTGAAAAGGGTGTGACTCGGATCCATCAACAGACTACCGCGCTGGTGACGCCACCTTGTGCGGCACCTTTGCCTCAAGGTCGGCCAACTGCTGGTTCCGCTTATCAGCGAGCTCCCTTTGTCTCTGTAGGGACCTTTGAGAAAGAGACCGATCAGAACAACATTCAAGCCATTCAGCCAGCCTGGACACGCACTTGATCTGGGTTTCGAGCTCTAGCACTCGCTCCTTGTAACCCTGCCTCTCGCGCTTCACCCTCTCTTCCGCTATACGAAGGCGCGACTCGTATTCCTTCACCCGGGCTTCCCACTTGCTATCCGCAGCGGTAGTCTTCTGGTTCATGGCAGCCATCTTCTCCTCTGCGGCGGCGAGCTGATTCTGCGCATTCACTAAGCGACGCTCCGCGTTGTTCGCGCGGATCATGAGTGCCTTGACCTCGTTCGAGTCACCGGGTGTAGGCCGCTTCAGGATGGCCAGCTGTGCGGTCAGGTCTGATAACGTCGTCTGACACCGTGAGTCAGAACATTAAAAAAATATTTGTGCCTGCAGGTAAAAGCTGATCACCTTGGCTGCTTCCAGTTCGCCCTCCCTCGCGCTGAGCTTGCGGCGCCATGTGATTTTTGTATCCGCATACTGCTTCACGCTGCTCTCAAATTTGTCCAATTGCCGCCACCGATGGTCCAATGACTTGCGTATCTCATTCAGTTTCTCGGTGTAGTGAGCCTCCGCTTCCTTGACACGCTTCTCAAAGTCCTGCTGGATCTGGCTCAGAGCCTTCAATCGGCTGATGAGGTTGTCGTGGAAAACGCCGAAATTTGTGTACGGCTTCGTCTCCGCCTGACCACCTTTCTTCTATAGTTGGGATAGATGTCAGACTCGATGCGGGGGGCAACTATAATGACAAACGTACGGGTGTCTTGTCGACACCAAGGATTTTGTCCATGTACTGGTAGATAGTGAGCAGGAGCGTGTTGCGCTCTGTTACCTGATCTCTGAATTGATTCTCCGCAGCAAGCAAGGATCTCTGGTCCTTCGAGAGCCGCTGCTCAAGCTCCTGTACGCGTGCGCGCAAGGAGGCAGCGTCCGCTTCTGTTGTGCTCAAGCTTGACTGAGCGAGATCAAGCTTATCGGAGACGTTCAATCGCGCTTGGCTCTGCGCAGACAGCTGAGCCGACAGCTCGCGATTCTCCGCGTGCAGCGTGTCGATGACACCATCGCGCTCGCGCATGCGCGTCTCCCGTTCGTGCAGATCTTTGCGAGCGCGGGAAAGCTCGTCCTCGAGCCGCTCGAGGTCACGCTTGAGCCGGTCTGCCTCGAGCTGTAACGAGAACCGAGCGGTCGTCGCGTGTTCACCCTGTGTCTTGGCTGCCGCCTCCTGTGCGCTCAGCGCAGCCTGGAGGGTGGAGACATCCGCTTCACGCTGGCCAAGAAGAGACTGCATGCGGGCCAGCTCTGTCTGTACAGTTTGCGTCGAGGACTCGTGAGCTTCGCATGCGCGGCGGGAGCGGCGCATCTCTGTGTCGAAGTCGCGATTTGCCCTTTCGAGTTGGCCCTCGGCGCGCTCACGAGCGTCGCGCTCCTTTCGTACCTCCCCGACGAGGTCCTCGACGTGCCGTGCTAGTTCTTCCTGACGAGCTCGATGGGCATGAATGTCCTGCTTGCATGCCTCGTAAAGCTTGTTCACTTCTTGTAACTCGCCCTTGAGGTGTGCTACTTTCTACCAAGACGTCAAGGAATACACTGAGACAACAACAAGGGTACATACTTCTTTCAGAGCCACTGTAAGCGCTTCCAACCGTTCACGTTCAACCATTTCGTCTTCGCGTGCACGGTCGTTAATCCTCTTCAGCTCTTCTGCGTCCTCCTCAAGTTCGTAGATGCGGTGGCCAAGTTGCTCAATCTCGCGATTTGCAAGGGCGATCTCCTCATCCTTTTCCTCAGCCTCCCGTTCTAGATGAGCGAGTGCTGCTTCGAATTTGTCGTGAAGTGCGTTGGTATTGGACTCTAGCTCAGCAATCTGCATGCGAAGCTCTTCTGACTCGGTGTCACGTTCCGCAAGAGCCTGCAGGGAAATCAGGAGATCACGCCGGAGGCCACGTCGATACAACCCACGTCACGTAGTTCCTCGATTTGTACTTTGGCTTCGTCGACTTCGCCTTTCCACTCGCCTTCGACATCATCAAGGATAGAACGGTGCTCGCCGACGAGCTCAGTAATCTCCTGGTTCTTAAAATTAAGTTCGTCATCCTTCTGTTGAAGCTCAATATTTGCAGCGGCAAGCTTGTCACGGAGCACGTTGAGGTCGTCCTCGATCGCTTCGCGCGACTCGCGTTCTTCCAGTATCATGGCACGGCTTTGACTGCGTTCAATGGTCTCTGCTTCCCGGCGGCACTCCAAGTCCTCTATTTGCAAACGCAGCGCTTCATTTTGGTCCAGGAGTTCTTCTTTCTCGTCCTCACGCTGAGCAAGAGCATCTGCGTGTTCCTCCAGTGCAGCTTTGAGGTCTCTAATCTCCTCCAGAAGCGCTCCGATGTGCTGGTGTCCGCTACTCCCGCCAGAGTCCTCCCCACGTTGTTCCACAATGTCCTTCAGCCGCTCAAGTTCGTCCATGTTCTCTTCGAGCAGGTTGCGTACGTTCTCGAGCTCATCCTCAAGCTCTGCATTACGCTCTTCTGCCTTACGGAGAGCAGCATCGTCTTGTCCTGACCCGTTGGTGGGACGACGGCGCAACTCTCGTGTTTCATGCTCGCGCTTCTCAAGTAGCGCTTCCAGCTCACGTTCGCGTGATGACCGTGCTACGTCCCCGCGTTGTAAGCGCTGTAGCTCATTTTCGAGCTCGAGGACGAGCTTCCGGACCTTCTTGAGTTCCATGCCGCGTTGTTGGACCTCAATCTTGAGATTGATGTTTTGTTTGAGTGCAGCCTCCACCTGGTCAGGAGCCAGTTGAGCGAGACGCTCCTCCAAGAAATGGACCTTGAGCTTTATGTTGAAGTTTTCCTTCTTGAGATTATCGATGTGCTGAATGAGAAATATGAACATTAGCGCGTGGCAAACAAGATGCGGGGGATCATGGACCTTCTCCTGGTCCCGAAGGGTGAGGTTATTCCCCTTTGGATTCATGGCATTCGACTTGGAGCGCTTTCCTCTAGTGTTGAGAGGTGTCCCGAGGTCAGCCTCCCAGTTGCCCTCCTTCTGTGAGGCATTTAGGGCGTCGGACTCTAGATCATCGTCCTCTTCACGACCAGAGATGTGTCTCCTTGGTGCGACCGGGGTTGCCTCGTCACCCTTGCGTCGTACGAGTGCATGAGGGGGTGAGGGAGTGGATATCGGGGCAGATGAGGGGGCAGTAGTATGGGAGGAGGCGGAGGCTACTCTGAGTGATTTTGCGGGGGTTGAGATGCCAGAGACCAGAGAGCCGAGGGAAAGATCTGGGGTACCCAAGGACTGAAAGGAAGAATCCGCTTGTTGGTTGAGTGCTGCAGACATCCCAGGTTGACCGACCTCGACGACCTCGCCCGCCCACAATCACAACAACCCCCGTTGAACCGGCTCCCTCGGCCCGGGTGCTTTTCTGAAAAGCACAAGCACAGCACCGCCTCGACGACGAGCTTATTGCTTTGCAACAACTACCACGTACAACCATGAAAATTTACTCTCTCGCCGTCATTCTCGCCCCCCCATCCGGTCCAAGCGCAACTCTATGTCAGGCATCTGACCTTTCCTCTTTCTCTTTTTACCAAAGAGGTTCCATCAGCGAATTCATGTCATTTTTCACCAAGACCGTCGTAGAACGCACTCCTCAGGGTGCACGTCAGAGTGTTCAAGAGAACAACTATACTGCGCATGCATACAACCGAGGAGGCGCAGAGCAGCTTGCTGGTCGGCCTTTGCTCTCCATACCTTCATATACAGAGAACTGACTCTCCTATTGTAGCCGTGATTATCACCGACCAAGAGTACCCCGTCCGACCTGCTTTCTCTCTTCTCACCAAGCTCCTCGATGATTTCACAGCAAAGATACCACAGTCTTCCTTTTCCAAACCATCTACAATCTCGTTTCCGGAGATCAACAACTACCTTCAGAAGTATCAAGACCCGCGACATGCGGATAACATCATGCGCGTACAACAAGAACTAGACGAGACCAAGATCATTCTAGTTCGCATGTTCTACCTTGTTAACTCGTTCGGTTGTGTTTATATATGGTCGCAGCATAAAACAATTGAATCAGTGCTTCAACGTGGTGAGAAGCTAGACAATCTCGTTGAGCGCTCGACTGCGCTTTCTGCGCAAAGCAAGATGTTCTACAAGACGGCCAAGAAGGTACGTCCATCCCTCCTCTTGAAATTTCGTCGACCGACCCCACGTTTTCACAGCAAAACTCTTGCTGTTCCGTCATGTGAGGCGCTCCACAGGGAATGCGCTCTTATCTCACTCTGACTGCAATGTACATGTACACATACCCGGCGGACAATTTGACTAATCCCACCAGAAGGAATTGCGTTCAGCCTCATGGTTTTGACTCGCAGATTCATTTGTGCTTGGATGACTCGTTTTACGGACAATGGGTATCCCTCCAACCCTTGGCGCTTAGACAACGAGCTCAGTTTAGCTCAATTAATGACCTTGGAAGGCAGTGACTTATGACTGGGAATCTCTGGAGCCAATTCATGGCTATGCTTTTATGTGATCATTCGCGATCCTCGGCAGAATTTGTCCTACCGAGATGTCTCTCACTCGCCCGCACACCGGTGACATTTACGATCACATTAGGGACCTGTGGGCCCCACAACAACAACCTGTAATGAGAATGCTAAAAATAGTGCGACACCACTGGGACTGAAGGAGTGTCTCTTTATGTTTATATTTATGAGAGAACACAAGCCAAATTGATCACGGATCACGCTACGTTAAGCAACGCGTGACTGTGGTATTTTCCGGGTGCTGCTATACAGTTCCGACAGCCACAGCCACAGCACCATTAGTGGACAGTTCCCATTCACATAGACAAAACTCATTCCGCGCCATGGTACGGCCTCTTGACGTTCTATACAACTCAAGTCGAGCTCATTGCAAGTCCCATATAGCCCAAGGAGATTCGCGACATCAAGCAGTTCATCGATATCGCGCGGCGGAAGGACGCCCGCTGTACGTTCACTTCTATACATCCTCCCTTGCTCGCAATTAATCTTGACGGGCTTGTGCATAGTGGCCCGCATCAAAAAGATTGCACCCGCTACTCCCGGCGCGAAAGAGCGCACAAAGTTTAAGATTCGGTGTTCACGATACCTTTACACTCTCGCGCTCGATGATCCAGAGAAGGCAGAGAAACTCAAGCAGAGTCTTCCACCAGGTGAGCCATAATTTCTCGTTACCACCATCACCCTCTATTAAATACTGGTTGCAAAGGTCTTGCTATTGAGGAGGTGAAGAAACAACCCAAGAAGAAGTAAATATTTCTTGTTGCTGTTGATGCACACCATTGCTACGTGGGGACCGAGTATGTTCATGTTCGACACAACCATCAAAACGTTATGCACATGTGCATAAGCTATATAAGTTATGTCTCCTCTCAGGTCCTGCAATGACACCTGTGCATGATCAAGTCGGCTGCGTGTATCTTCGCAAGATGCTGTTATACACTCCTAACAGCACACACCCGCAGAGTAGCCCCGTCGTTACGCCTCGCAGGATCTTGCTGAGGTACCTGCCCAGCGGACTTCGTGGGGACAGATCCCTTAACCCAGCTTCAACGTCTCTCTCGGCTGAACTGCTGAAGTCGAGATGACAGATTACGGCGTCTATCAATACTCCCCCATCTAATCGGGGAAAAGGAAGGACGTTGAGTAAAAATAACGAAAGGGTTATTGTCTGGGTGTATCTGTCGATGCGACCTTGGTTGCGTGAGCCTCGTGGCAGCAACTTCAAGGACTTACATCATCATTTTCGTCATAAGGCTTGGGAGCCAAAGGGGAAAAATCGGTAACCGTGGTCGCCATCGGGTAACGTCCACTAGATTCACAATTAGCACTCAACAACCAGGCCATGCAAGTAGGGATGGCCGTACCATCCTGGTAGGTTTCTTCCCGTTGCCCGCGCCATAGTATGACGCGTGTACGGCCCTCGTGATTGTCAGACTCTACGCCAATGCGCAAAAATTGTTCGCCTCCGCGCAGGCGCACACACGTCTGCCCGTCTACACATGAACGCTCGCAACGTGGAACGACGGCTTCCGTGGGTGCAAGTAATCCTAGTGCTTCAACACATCGTGGAGTTACATCGCTTCCAACCGGTATCAGACATGCTTCGGAGCCAGGCCCGGGCGGGGGGACTGCACAGCAGCCATGTGGATGATCTGCCATAAGTCATCAGTGAGAAATGGAACCGTAGGAAAGGCTTCAGGAGTTTCCCACCAAGGAACCACCTGGTATCCAGGCACCAGGCCGGTTCTTTTGAGAAGCCTGAGCGCTGGGTAGTAAGATAGTCGCGCCACGAGCTCTCTTGGACATTGGCAAGGGGATAGTCGTCGAGCGCAGTGAGCAGCGTGCCAGGAGGGAGATGGGATGCCAACGGTGAACCGGGTGTAACGGATGCTACTAACAATCCGTCCGCGGAAATATCTGAATACCCAAGGAAAAAAAGTGGGCGCCCGAGGGGGACCAGCAGGACGAGGTATAGCAACGCGCTGAGGAGTGGACCGGCCGCGGCGATGCGTGCGCGGACGCGTGGGGGCGAGACCGCGAGTGCGTGAGCGGGGAACGCAACGAAAGCTGTGGGTAGCAGTAGGGTTAAGGATGCGCCGAGAGACTGTAGAGGTACCCTGTCCCTATCGGAGACATCAGCGGTCAGGGAGTAGTAGGTTACGCGTGGGACGAACAGTGCGGCAGAGAATGCGTGCCCTACTTCATGTATTGCTTGCGAGAAAAACAGCGCACAGATGATAAGAGGAAAATGTGAGAGTGGAAGGGTGATTCCGGGTATCTGTATTGATTTGGCGGGGGTGAGTGAATGGCACGAAGGAATGGGGTAAGTAGGATGGAGTGCACGTACCAATAATTGTACAGGTACGTCTATCGTCGTGCGTGCAGTATACGTGGGTGGTACGTAGATGTTGTCATGTCCCCGTTTTGCGTGCGGGGAGACGTCTGCTACAGACTGTGGAACTAGATCGGCCACCGATTTCCGTGCGAGCTGCACGAATGTCCACGCTAGCACGGCCAAAGCCACGACCATGCCCAACAGAGAGACCACGATACCCGAGTCGAACACTACACGCAGGACCGTGCAGACACGGGCGGTGGGATTTCGAGAGAACCATTGAGCCAACATTTCATGATCGGTGTTGAATGCGGTGCTCTCTACGCGTAGATACGGACCGGCGAGCGTGACCACAGTCGATTTTCGCTTCCGGGTGGTCAATGAGGTCGGTAAGAGGTCACGGTGTTTGTTAGCGGGGGCATAGAAGTGGTGAATGAGGTGTATTGATGACCATAAACCGAAGAGGAGGAGAAGGAAGGTAAGCGCATTCATTCATGCATGTCCGTGGCTCGCCCGCCGTAGTAGTTTGTTGCGCCCATCCTTACCTAAGCAGCTCCTCCTCGGCGTTGCAACGCAAGTTGTTGACAACGGACCATTTAACCGCTGATTTTCACTACCTCCGGTTTCGCTGAGAACCAGTTGTTATCAACTCTTCTCCGATCGTGCAAAGCTCTATGTATGTGGCCCAGTGGCCCCAGTGGATGGCTTAAGAATGACTGTTTTTCTCAACTTTCTCGTATAAGAAGACCTACGCCGTGATCCGTGACGTGGCATTGGAGTACCACCCGTCTGTGTTGTCATGGTACGTTAGCCGGTCTATTCCAGTCTGCTCAATATTTCTCAAATGAGGCCTTAATTCACCGCCGATTCACGTGGACAGTCCTGAGCACGGAGAATCAATATTGATCAATTCTCGTTCTGCTGTCCACTGGTAACCCTGTGCGCCCGGTACCTCAATGGCTCGTAGCCCCGTCAACACGAGAGATCACATGTGTGGGCATGGAAAAGAGGCAGTGTACATCACCGGCTCCGACCGTAATGGCCGAGGAGATGTACTGTACTCCCATCAAGAGAAAAATCTTTCATCAATGTGGATTAGCCGATGCATCAGTGATGAACTAACAACCATATATAAGCGCAAGGTCCTTTCTCCGAATTCCCTAGGCTGAGCCTCCCTTTTGCCCGTTCACTACGCTGATTTTGCCCCTCTTTCGCTGTACTACACACTCGACGTGTATTCCCTCATCCATTTTCTTGATTCCCACTAGCAGTCCCACTCTTGAGTTTTGCTACCATGGGTTACGTACGTTCTCATAAATTCTGCTGCTGCATCCCTGTGCGGTTGGGTGTGTTCGTTATGAGCACAGTGGGTCTCCTTGGCGCCACAATTGTCGCTGCTGTCGGCTGGCACAGCGTTGTGGATAGAGGCACGTCGCTTCGTATTGTTCTCGATCACGTTCTTATCATTTTACAGAGCAACTACACTTGAGCAAGAACCAGGATGTTTCCCTTGTGCTCACTTCCATCTCTTATTCCATCCTTGCCATCGTTTCCCTCTTTGGGTCCGTTCGCTTGATGTCTCCTAATTTCACCCAACACGAACACTCATACTTGTCCCCAGGTTGATCGGAACTATCATAAAACGTCGCTCTTTCATTTCTTCGTATGGCACGGTTCTGTATTGGCACTTGGGATTCAACCTCGTAAGCGGCGTGATCCTCATCTTCACGCTCTTCCACAAGGTTGGCGACAACGATGTGAACACCTGTGTCGCCAACGATAGCGATGACTCAAATAGGCAAGAGGATTGTCAGAATGCGTTCAAGGTCGTTCGTGGCCTCATAATCGCTGTTTACATCATATTCTGGCTACTTGAGCTTTGTGCGTCTTCATCTCCATCTCTCCAGCTCCCGCGCCCCCTGTCTTTTCTCACGGTTTGCGACCAAATATGTTTACCTGTGGATGAACAGGGGGTTGTGTTATTGTCGGCAAGTACGTCGAGCAGCTGCAGGAGGAGGAAGTGCTGGACTATCCGCCACCCGCTCAGATGGGTGCGAGCGCACCGCCGATGGCCACGACGTATAACTACGGGAGCCAGTATGCGTTCTCTCAGTCAGACAATTCATATGGCAAAGCGAGTGTCTGAGCTGGGGAATGATGACTATGTTAAGGATGGATGGAGTACGGACTGTCGACTACACCAAACAGACTCCTTTACGAGTACTATATCATGTTCTTTTTGGAAGAGTCAAATATCATTGGAGCATTTTTCGAACTTGAAATATCACGCTAAGGTAGCGTACTGGCAGGTGTGTGTGCGCGGCAATTGCCGCTGAGGGTATGTCAGCTGCTGCAGTCTAGTCGTTTAATGATTGCGGTACACCGCGAACAATGGTAAGGTAAGATGTTGTCCATTGGCCGTAGATCGTGCTTACTTGTCCCCAGGTTGTATGCACTGATTGCGGAGGCACGGTGATTGAATACGATGCTGCAGCTGGTAATGGTTTTTGTGTGCAGTGTGGAACTGTTGTCGAAGAAAATACCATCGTCAATGAGGTCTCCTTCGGCGAGACTGCAGCGGGCGCTGCTATGGTTCAGGGATCGTATGTTGGACAGGGCGCAAGTGAGCTCGTTTGGAGGGGATTTTTGCGTATGTGCTGAAGCCAGTTCATAGCCCACGCGCGTATGGGGGGCCCTTTCGGAAACAGAGGAAATACAGAGTCGAGGGAGCAGACTATTGCCAACGGTGAGCCCCTGCTTCTGCAGTGCCAAATATCCTCTTCAGAGAGTTTTAGTCGTCGCTCCCGCCCCCTTCCTATCACCGCCGCGGCGTGCTTTAATTAACCCAGCTTCTGACTCTCTCTGTTAGCAAATCGCAAGATCCAGAGCATTGCTTCTGTTTTGCGACTGTCCGACGTTGTATCTCTTGCGGCAACGCGGCTGTACACTCTCGCAGTGGAGCACAAGTTCACAAAAGGGCGGAAGAGCCTCAACGTTGTAGCTGTCTGTCTCTATGTCGCATGTCGGCAAAAAGAGACGCGTAACTATATGCTCATCGATTTCTCTGACCTCCTCCAGGTGAAGCCACCTCTCGCTCATCGTTTTGGATTAACTCATCTTCTCTAGGTCAACGTGTTCGAGCTCGGACACACATATCTCCAGCTCGTGCAAACCCTCAACCTACGCTTGCCCCTAGTAGATCCCTCCCATTACATCTCTCGCTTCGCCGCGCTCCTAGAGTTTGGTGATGAAACGCACAAGGTTGCGACGGACGCCATCCGGCTCGTGCAGCGTTTCGACCGCGATTGGATGACCAAGGGACGACGGCCTGCAGGCATATGCGGCGCATGTCTTCTCCTTGCAGCCCGCATGAACAACTTTCGGCGCTCAGTTGAGGAGATCGTACAAGTCGTCAAGATCGCCGACACGACGTTGCGCAAGCGTCTGAAGGAATTCAAAGAGACGCCAAGCGGTGCGCTGACCCTGACGGACTTTCGCACCGTGTGGCTCGAGGAGGAAATGGATCCACCTGCATTTATCAAGGGTAAAGAGAAGGAGCGTGCGACGAAGGAGGCGGAGGCGGAAAAAGATGCCTCCGAGGAGACAGGCAAGGTACGGAAGAGGTCGAGCAAGACAATCAAACGCAAACGGAAGCGACGGCGCATAAACGAGAGTGACGAGGAGGATGGTGGTGAAGCCCCTCCCAACGATGCGCCACCCACGTATCTCGATCCTGTGCTCCTGAACTCGGGTATCCTAGCAGGCACCTCTCAACCCGAGCCCCTCTTCTTACCGGAGCCTGGGGAGGAGATCCTCAACAACCAAATTGGTCCTGCGCTTTTGGTGGAGCAGGCCCCTGGCGATTCTATCGCCTTATCACCTTCACAGCCCATCAATGTACCCGATACCGTGTCACCACTCGAAGTCGAAGTCAACAACCTCCTTACGGAAGAAGTCGCAGAGTTTCTGCTCAACGAACAAGGCGCACAGCTCAGCGCAGCGTTGAACGAAGTAAACGAACGACGCATTGCAGCCATACAGCCTGTGGACGAGTTGACCGGGCTAGACGAGGAGGAACTCGATCAATTCCTTCTGACCGAGGAAGAGGTCCGAATCAGGGAACGTGTCTGGGTTGAGATGAACCGAGAGTACCTTGAGGCAATTGCAGGTAGGCATCTTGGTACCGCCATGTCATTAGGATGATGCGAGTTCACCATCTGACGTTTCGATCGCTGAATAGCGAAAGGGGAGCAACAGGAGCCCGGCGCAACGTCAACCAAGCATAAGAAGGTTGGCATCCACTACTTATGGTGTTCTCAGCCCTTGGCTGATAATGATAATGACGAAGCAGCGACGGAAACCCGCAGCAAGACCTCGCGACGCCTCCACTCCTCACGGGAGCACAGCCGCCGAGTCCGTGCGTACCTTACTGAAACAGAATGCACGCTACAGCAAGCGCATCAACTACGATGCCCTCAAGGATCTTTTCACGGACGAGAAGGACGAAGGGGATGACGGCAAATTGTACACCATCGATGATGAAAAGGAAGAACAGGCGACCAGTGTGGTCGTCGAGGAGGGCGGAGGACGCGTCGGTGGGCATGCCAGCTTGATTGACGTTGGCGCGCTACAGCCAGATCCCGACGATGGCGACGGAAGCGACAAGGGCGATGATTACGGTGATGGTAGTTGGGATGACACTTACGAGCAAGAAGTGTAGTCTGGGTGTCGAGACGTGAGTTGTTTCCCCTTAATTTTCCGCTCTTATGGTGAAACCCATGGCGATGTAGTGATGTTCCTTCCACCGACTCGGGCAGCATTATGACGGACGGATTGTTATTGGTAACTTAATGTAGGATAGACACTCACTCTGTAGTCTACTGGGGTCCGTAACCGTAAGTGTGAGATAGGTTATCACGTGCAAGGTCAGGGTTCGATCCCCTACTTTTGCATCTATTGTCTTCCACCGACGCGTAAAGAGACTCATCAAACCCAAGTTCTGGCAAAGTGACATCCGAGTTGACTTGGGTACTTGTTGTATTGGCAACTTGTTTTGTGTCGGCACTCGTTGAGCTTTATGATCATACTTCACTCCGAGTATTGTCATCGTGCAGAGGCTGAGCCTTTCCCCAGGACGAATGGGGCCGTCTCCTAGTCTTACAGGACAGTGAATTGAGAATAATGTAGCCGAAATAACAAGCGCGAGATGAACAGACAAAAAGCAATTGTAGAATAGTCAGATGGGGACCCTAAATGGCTTTGACTTGCTCTTCGCACCATTCCCACAGTTTCTTTGCAAGCTCGGTATCGAGCGCCTTCTGATGCGGAAGCGTGACGCGTGCCCAGGCGGTGAGATACTGAAAAAAAGATTTCATTATACGTGAGTTGGCACGCCATGGCAACCCTGGAGCCAGGAATGCTTACCTTGCCATTCAGTTCACCCGCAGCGGAGGCAGTGCCTGCGTATAAAGAAGTTATTGCACCGTAGGAGACAGGGTATGTCATCAGTCGTCCTGCAATCTTCATCAATGAACCTGCATTACGCCCGAGATCTGTGGTGATGGTTCCTGGGTGTAAGGAGATGGACACGATGTTTTCATCGCCGTATCGCCGGGCGAGTTCATTCGAGAAGAGGACATTGCCCTACAAGCGGGCGCGGATTAGAGACGCATGCGATATCGAGAGAGAAAGACAATTCAATTTACCAGCTTGCTTTGGCCGTATAACGTGGTCGCCCCCACTTTCTTCCCCACCGCGATATAGTCATCTCCAGGGATGAGCGTGGACCATTGGATACCCCCGGCGGGGCCACGTTGTGGCCGAGGGAGCTGACGTTGACGACGCGCACCGATCCGGGAGGAGAGTTCTTTGCGGTGGCGGTGAGAACGGGAAGGAGCAATGTGGTGAAATAAAAGTGGCCTGCAAGGAGGTGTCTCTGTCTCGGGGAAAGCTGCGACGTTGGTAAACGCGTTTCGTACCCAAGACGTTAGTTCCAAATTGCATGTCGAAACCTTGGCTTGTGAGTTTGTCGATTACCGCGTACACGCCACTGCGCCGTATGTGTTAGAATAAGGGGGGTGTCTTGATTCGCAAAAGCGCACCACGGCACGGGACTTACCCGTTGTTGTAGAGCACATGGAGCACGGACTCCTTTCTGATGAATTCCTCAGCGGCAGCCTTGACGGAGACGAGGTCCGCCAGGTCGAGCTTGAGAAAGAAGATAGAGTCCTTTCCGGTCTCCCGCTTGAGCTCCTCGATCGCCGCCTGCGTCTTTTCCCCGAGCGCGCGGCGATGTACACTTTGGCACCCTTCGAAAGCAACTCCTATATGAAAAATGAAACGCTCTTCTCCGTCAGCGATGAAAGGACCACAAATCAAAAGGATAGTGGAGAGAGAGAGAGAAAAGGAAAAGAAGAAGGCGCACCCGTGCGGTTTCCTTTCCGATGCCACTGTTACCGCCAGTGACGATGACGGTCTTCCCCGTTTGATCAGGGACGTCCCCCGCAGTCCATGTTGGCTTTGGAGGAAAGAGTTGGCTGAAGTTACCAATGCGTTTCTCTGACATATGAACAAGCTTTGTAGGCAGTTGGGGCAAGGACTAGTGGGAAAAGGGAAGCGATGGTACTAATTCACCTTTCTACCAGGCTACCAAGTTGAATTATGACGTATCTCCTCCAAGCCAAGTGCCTGGTTCGGTGGTGGCGGGGATCCGCTGACGTCAGGCGATCCTGATATCCTGATGTACAATCTGAATATGCCTTTCCCTATTTTACTGCACACATCACAGCGTGATAACCAAGTGCCTACTCGCTAATACGGCCCTCGCTCCGGGAACCACCACAATTGTTTGAGTATCGTCAATTACGACCGCAGGCCCATCCACAGCATCCCCGACTGCCAGTTTGCCAAGTTCAAAGACGGGCGTGTCTTCTACCCGACCAATCTTGTCAAAATATACCGAATGTCGGGTTGCCGCATTTTCGGCCTCGACCACTTGGATGCGCAGCTCGTCGAGCTCGTCGAAGACCGATAGCCCCGACTCGTCAGCGGTCGTGCCGATACCACGGACCTTGATATCATCCACCACTACACGTGCCTCCTCCAACAGAAAACCGAACTCGGCTTTGTACGCGCGACGGAATGCGCCAAGGTAGTCCTCGCCCTCGCCAGCCTCCGGAAGGACCATAAGTGCAGTGTCCGTACCGTTAAAGCGCATATTGAGCATACGCTCAGTCCGAATATGCTCAGGGTCGAAGCCCTGCTTCTCTAGCTCCTTCCGCGTTGCATCGGTAAGGATGTCAAGGCGTGAGGAGAGTGTTGGTACGTTCTCCGCGGTGTAAAATGTGGATGCCGGCTCCTGTATCTCGTGCACACTTGTCCAAAATAGGTAGGCTGGTCGAAGGAGAGAGAGAGATCACATACCGTTCTGCCAGGGCAAGCCCGTAAGCGGACAGGATCGAACTATACCGGTGAATCAAGACAGTTTTGATGCCCAGCAACGAAGCAATCTCGCAAGCATGCTGTCCACCTGCGCCGCCAAAGCTAGCCAGTCTGAGGGCCCGATTTGAGATCTCTGTTGCCCGGTTAGGATGCTATTGCACTCACATATGCGAAGAAGTCGCATATCCCTTTGCTTCCGTCAGCGCACGTATTGGACGACACATGGTCTCGTTGGCGACCTTGATGAACCTGCGTACATTCAGAGATAGAATCCAGGGTGCCGTTCGTCACGCACCCATAAATGATCTCGTCAAGACTCAAGTCGTTCGCAGAATTTTTGTTGATGTCTTGCGCAAGTTTTTCGAACTCCCTACGGGACGCATCGACGTCCAAAGGTTCCTTTTCCGACTTGCCAAATATCTTTGGGAAATATTCCGGGATGAGTCGTCCAAGCAGCAAGTTCGCGTCCGTCACTGCCAAAGGACCCCCTTTTCTATATGGTACCGTCAATCCTGGCTCCGGTCAGCCAAGAACGATATTCTACTCACCGGTAGCAGGTCGGACCTGGTTCCGCTCCTGCACTTTCTGGCCCGGCAAGGAACAGACCATTGCGGAATGTGAGACAAGAGCCACCGCCAGCTGCGACGGTGTTGATATCAAGTTGTGGTGATTGAATCGTGACGCCTGCAGTGGTTGTCTCATATACGACCTCGTAGCGGCCGGAGAAACGTGATACATCTGTAGATGTACCCCCCACATCGAGTCTATCAACATTTCCCTTGTCAACCGGGGTACGAAAAAAAGGACCAGACGGAACACCGACCCTATAACCGGTGTCTTCCGTTTCTCATCCCAACTTGTGCGCGCGTAGCCTACTACCCCACCCGCTGGCCCACTCAGAATGGTTTTCAGTCCCGAAAAGCGAGATGCATCCACAAGCCCGCCATCGCTGCTCATAAACTCGATGCGTGGGAGCTGCGCAAAAGCAGAAAAGAAACCATCGAGGTATGCGCGCAGAATTGGTGTTAGGTATGCATCAGCAGTGGCAGATACGCCGCGCGGAACCATTTTTATCATGGGTAAGAGTTGAGACGAAAGGGAGATGTGTTCGAAACCCAGAGAAGACGCCACGGCACCGACGAGGAGCTCGTGTTCCGGGAAGGTATAAGAATGTGCCAGGACGACTGCAACTGAACGATAACCATCATCATAGAGCTTCTGCAGGTCTGCTCTGATAGCAGCCTCATCTGCGTAAGGTTGGGTCAGCGATCACCAAATAGATCTTCATGATGCACCTGGCTCTTTGAGGATCCTTACGGCTTCTCCCGAGATTCCACGAACGATTCTTCCTGGCCCTTCTGCGTCTCCATTTTGGTCCCACCCCTTCCCTCTATACCCTCGTTTGACTCGTCCATTGTCATCAAAAACCACCTTGTGCTCATCCGCCTGGGGGTCGCTCGTATAGCCTACAAGGGTAACACGCTCGTCGATTTCTATGACAGTTGAGTATAATGGCGGCGGACGGCGAATATTGAGATCAAAAATCCTTGGGCGAGATTGATTTCCAATCAGTAAAAGATCCCTAAAGCCTTTCGTAATGAGAAGTGCATGCTTGCGGCCTTTGCGTTCAAGGAGTGCATTGGTGGCGACAGTTGTAGATAGACGGATGTAATCTATTGATGGACGGTCAACCCTGTGAACTGAAGTATATGGGCTA
The DNA here is from genome assembly GCA_022376555.1 of Russula compacta. Taxonomy (NCBI): domain Eukaryota; kingdom Fungi; phylum Basidiomycota; class Agaricomycetes; order Russulales; family Russulaceae; genus Russula; species Russula compacta. The sequence continues at coordinate 144,372 of WTXH01000044.1, read as the reverse complement.
CACCCCACCGATCTTGGTGATATCAAGCTTCTCGCCTCTTGGTATTGGCTTTCCAGTGACGGCCTCCAGCACACGTCGGATGCCTTCCGTTGGGGCGTCTCTGTAATTGGCAGGGTCTTGGGACACTAAGTGGAAATGAGAATGAGACTGCGATGTTCATTCCAGGAAAGTAGCAAAAAAACTTGCAGAGCTTAACGACAAGTTCCTTCCTATGCTGTGGGTTATCTGAATCAGGATAATCTCTGTGACGAGATAAGAGACAAGTTGGTCAAAGCAGAACGTGCTGGGTTGTACGTACGCGTAGACATCACAGAACGTACCTCCGCGATCTGCAGAGATTCTGATTGAATGATCTGGTATCGTCATCGAGTGATTTACCCATTGCAAAACCCGTCATTTTCTCAGCTATCGGGTTATTATCACGTGATGTAATCTGCCTCTGCCCTTGACTGGTCTACTGGGAAATTGTTAGGGGTCAGTGGATAGTTGCTTCCGGGCGATCGCCGTTTGCTACTAGTTCCAGTCAATGGGAAAACGATCACTGTCTTCTACTAGGCCATTTGTAGAGTGCAAGCCTTCAAAGCTTCAGTTGAGTTGTTACACAAATATTCTAATTGGTGGCACTTACGATGAAGCTTGTCCGCTTCTGCGCTGCTTCGAAGGCCAAGTCGAAGTATTTCTCCGCCTACATTATCCCCATTTATTAGACCCGGGAAATAGCACCGCTTACACGGTTGGCCTTTCACGCAGCAGAAAGTCCTTGGTCTTATTGTTAAGCATGGCCTCTACCACAAGGATGCGAAGCCAGACCACTTTCTCATTTATGCCAACAGACGCGATTACATGATCCCCTCCCTCCCTGCTTCGCGCGCTACTACCCGCGGCTAACAAATGCAGTTTTGCTCTACACGGTCGTGAAAAATCAATGTCGAACGCACCACAGCATAAGAGCAACAGCCAAGCCTTGCCTCCTGACATTGGAAAACACCTTCCAACTAATTGATGTATGTCGGTTGTTCTCCTCGCTGGTTAAGCACGTCGCTAGACTCGTTTAGGAAGAGTTTACTTGACGTACCCAATACTCCGACGTACGTAGTACAAGACGGGCTGAGGTTGTAGTCAATTACGGCGAACGATGGTGTATCTACTAGAACCGGTACTGCTTATGATCACAAGACTTCTCACTGCAGTGCATGCCCCTCATACCATTTGCACGATGTGTATACGTACAGATGGTTGGGTCTCTGGGCTTGATGCACGGCATGCGTGGATTGGTACCAGGAGTATCTTAGCGAGAATCCCTCCATCAATATAGCGCTACGCAGGTCTGTTGTGTCGTTCGCATAGTATACTATGGTCTTCCACAAGGGCTGAGCGCAAAGTAATGATAGAGGTGAGGCGCTTTGTAGGCAGTGATGGCCTGTTAATCAGCACTGCCGTTACCGTTACGTCACCGCATTTGTTCCAAGTCTCGATGTGGCGGCAAAAGTATGACAATCGTCGGGTTTGGTCTGTGACTACCCTTGGCTACAACTCCCTGAGTGAAGGAGTGAAGACTCAAGAGCGCCAAGTGATGACATCCTATTGGTCCTATTATAGCTCTATATGTAACTGATAAGTAGTCCCTGGTAGTATATCGGATTAGTACACGCGCCTGTCACTTTGCTGGCCGCGCGAGAGCGGGGTTCGACTCCCCGCCAGGGAGAGGCATATTTGACTTTTTTTATCCACTGATGCACTGTCAGCCACTACAGTAGGCTGATGATTCGAGTGGATGCCAATAAGTTCTGACCCGAGAAATCGGAGTAGGCGCATATCACGCATCTGCCACTTGCCATTGCTCTGCGGGCGGTGTGCGCACGGCGGGAACTCCCGGCGGCGTAGTGAGTTAAAGATTGAGGATCGCTATTGGATAACTGAATAGCTGTGGACTTGAGTATGTCAGTCATGGCGACCAACTGGCGCTTGTCTCGTCCTCGTCAGCATTGCTGTTTTTGTCCCTCCTGTGATAACAGAATTGACTTCCCCCCATGTCCCATCTACCCTACGACACTTTCCGTGAAACCCTTGCAATCAAGTATCCTAATTGCGGGCATGCTCTCTGGGAGCCCAGCTCAGGGGGACTGCATGATGCTGTCGAAGTGGGCGACGTTGGTTTCATTCGCGAGGGTTGTTTTCACCGTTTGTTTAATGTTTTCCTTCCTGGAGATCATCCTTCCCATCAAAACTTCGGTGTTCCGGAATATCATCAGCAACTGCAGCTCAATGCATCAAATCATATCCACAGGGGTATAGATGGCACGAACGATTTCTGTTCGAGGCACGTCACCCTCACGTCTCATGAACGTGACATACATGCCCTGGGGTGATTGGGCTCCATGTCCCCCACGAATTCCGGCCGCTGACACTTGAGTAGACCTGACGACGATCCACATATCACAGCGTCATGCCCCGGGAGGCGAGGAGCGGTGTTGTCTCTTCCTATCCCAGCTCAACGCGAGGACACGGTCGCTCGAGGCGATTTTGGACGATGGATAATCAAGCATATCGATCTCTGGTTTGCATTTGCTCAGAATCTTGGCTTGGGGGTCGACCGCATGCAGGATATCATGCTGGTCACTGGCCGTCACTGCACAAAATCGTGGGTTAATGTCGCGTTCTCTGAGGGCCAGAGGGATGCAGAGGTGTCATTCGGAGTTCGATTGTCTGGACGCTCTGGCGTTAGTATCGAACGGAGATTGGTGCGTGGAGATGCGGTGTTGAAGCTTGGCCCAAGTGACGAGGTATGTTGGTGCTGGTTTACAATGGATCTCGCAAATTCTCCGGCTTAATATCGATTGCACTAGGATCTACCCGAGAATCAATGCATCTTTGTACGAGGGTACCACATGGTCCGCATATTGAATATATGGCCAAGACTTCGGGGACAGGCAGGACCCTCCCCCCATATAGGCGGGCACGACTCGGAACCTGAACCTGATCCCGACATGCAACTTGAACCTATAGGTGCTCCCGAGGATACAAACGTAAAAAATCCCAGTTATCATTTTCTAACCTTTATTTGACATTTTGAAGTATCAAGACCCTCTGCACACTCTTTTACAATATATTGCCGAAGTAAGTATATCAGTCAGTTACCGTACATGTCTATCCGATTATAACCGAGGTCCTATAGAAGGCACCTGATTGTGATATGGCTCTTGTTCACGATGACGACTTGGCATGCATTGGCGGTGCTGTATGGTTATCATTTACTGATCAATTGGGCCATCTCCCTCACTCTAGTAGTCCCTGGATAGCCTCCAGCCTGATACATTGATGGATCACCTCCGAAGTTCTGCGCGAGAGCTCTGGCAGGCACAACTCAGTACGTATTTGAGAATATCATAGTTCCACGACTTTCGTTATTGACGCGATTTACACGAAGGCTATTTGCCTGGGAATGAAAGTGAGACAGGAGCTGTGGCAATCGCAAAAATAGCGACGCTATCTAAGAATGAGTTTCCATTGATATCAAAGTGTTACACCCATATTTCCCCTCAGTCTGCGTTGTCTGACGTGCCAAGCACTGAAGAGGGCCGAATACGAAAGAAGCACACCAAGAAGCAAAAACGCTCCAAGGTAGCTGGGTCCCCAGAAGCGCCGGTGTCTGTCGAGCCACCCACCCCCAGTGTGAGTCTGTCACCTCGCTTCTTTGTAGGCGGCTGCGTGAGTTCGATGGACGGCAGAAACAAGTCTTAGCGGTCGAGGCGCAGCAAGACGCACTCGAGGTGGTATCACCTTCACGTCGCAAATCAGCTGATTGTGAGCTATTCTAATCTCTTGTTGAAGACGGTGACTCACCGGCGCTTAAATTGTAGTGTCGGGGAAGGTTTCCAGAGCCAGTGAGAATGCTTTTATTCAAGGACGAATCCTGGACTTCTATGTCGGTGTATGGACTCTCGATGGAGATTGTGTACGCAGATGTCTTTCAAAGTCTGAACTGAACCTGACTTGCGCTAGGCTACACTTGGGCGTCCGAGATATCAGTCGCCAGCCTCTAAGATGGCACGTTCGTTACCCCTTGTCATTACTTCCCAACTAATTACGCTGCAGCGCTTCAAAGATCGGATCGAAGTTTGGCTGGGGCTTCACCATCGAAACCTCCTCAGCTTCTTCGGATATGCTGAAATAGGAGGCGTCATTTATTCAGTGTGTCAGGCTTACTATGTTGGCGATGCTCTGAATTCGTTTGTGATTTTAGGTCAGTCCGTGGATGAAGAACGAGAACCTTCGGGAATACCTCCAGAGAAACCCGAGTGCGGACCGTACGCGTCTTCTCTGCGAAGTTGCCTCTGGTCCGTACAATACCCGATCTAGGTCACCGGTCTATGCTGATGGGTGCTAGGTGTGGAATTCCTCCACGAAAATGGGATCATTCACGGTGATTTATGTGGAGTAAGTTCCCGTCTCACCACGGTTCTTCCCTCTTATACTCTTCATCAGAAAAACGTATCGATAAACGAAGACGGGAAAGCATTGGTCTGTGGGTTCGATCTGTTTAACTTTGCGACCGTATGTTGGTCATTTAGCATACTACATGGCCAACACTAAGACGTAACACCCCAAGCTAACATCAGATACAACCCGTGCTCGTTGGCTTGCCCCAGAACAACAGGCCACACCTACAGCTGTCACTGAGAAAGCGGACATCTGGTCCTTTGGGTCCCTCTGCATAGAAGTTTTCACCGGGAAAGACCCATACTGCCTATACTCGGATTTGAAGGTACCCATTCTGTTGAGCGAAGGCAGAACACCTGAGCTTTCTGGGTCTATGGCAATTGGTCTCAGTCCAAATATGCGGGAACTTATGCAATCCTGCTGGAAGATTAATCCGGCGGAGCGCCCTTCGATGTCTACGATCCATTTGGCGATTAGTGACCTACTTACTCCGCGTACTCGTGAGTGATATTTCTTGGTGTCTGGCTTGGGTTCCCGCTTGCCCTTATCCCTATGTGCAGCAGCTCGTCCATTTGTATTACTTCCTAGGGAAACCAGGGCCCAGGTGGCACTCTCAGAACCTAAACATCCGACAGGGTCGCATCCAACCCTAGTTGGAGTTTCTAAAGGAGTGGCTCCGGAGTCTCCTCTTTCACCTAGCACGCATATCCTCTTACCAAAAAGCCGTCCATGGGTGCCCGTGAACTCCAAAGTACTAGTTCTCATGGACAGGGTGGCGAGTGATACCAGGTGTTCGCTCCGGTCTGCAGAAGATGGCACTGTTTTAGCCGGCAATCTTGAAGGCCTCGTGACTCGGGCGGTCACTAGCGCTGCAAATTTGCTTAGGGACGACCGTTTTAATGCCGTATTTTTGACAACCTACCAACTATTCGCAACAAGCAAACAAGTCCTTGAAATTTTGAAAAGGCAATTTGAGACGACAAGTCAAGGCTCCAAAGTCCCTCTTCAGCGCAAGTACTCGTATGTAATCAACGTACCCTCGATAAACAAGCCTTGACGAGCTGTCTCGTAGCATCTTGCTCTTCATGGAGAATTGGTTGAAGAAAGGGTTTGATGATGAAGATCTCAGCTGTTCGTTGATGATAAAGGAATTCGCCCTTACCATCTCGGGTCCTCGAAAAGCGAAAGAAAAGGCAGTAGAAATAGCGGGTCTGATTGATAACTTCGACAACGTGGGTCGTCGCAGACTGTCCACCATCACCCCGATACTAATCGCGTTTTCAGATCTGCATCCGCAAACCAATAAGCAGTACCTGGACACTACGTAAACCACCTGCTCGACGGCCTCCGAGGTTGAGGCCATCTGATCTGGCAGTGGCTCTAACCGCAGTGGAAGGAGAACAGTTCAAGAGGATCACACATTGGGACTACGTGAACTTCATCCGACAGCGTCCCAATGCGCGACGCATTGAAATGCTCAGTGCCACTCACGACAAGGTTACGCAGTGGGTGCAGAGAAACGTCATGGTGTAAGGATTTTGTTCGTTACACAAAGCGTAACACTACTTACCATATATTTATGACAGTTCTGATCGCCTCGAAGAGCGGATGGAGACGTATGAGGAATGGATATATACTGCGCAGGTTGGGCGTCTCGACGCTTCCAGATATGATGAGAACTGATGCTGGCACAAGTTATGTCGCAGCATGAATAATTTCTCGTCAGCATCAGCAATTGTCGCTGCTCTGAAGTCGCCGATGGTCACAGCGCTAGTCCTTACGTGCGAGAGCAAGGCGAACCAAATTCTACAGACACTAGATAGAGACCTGACGCCAACGACTGGAGCATACTACGACACGCTACGTCAGGCGGAGACGAAAGAGCTCATCCCGTGGTTAGGTATGCTGTCAGATCCCCACGTATGTCTTGCCACCGCCTCACCTCGACCCTTTGCAGAACCCCATCTTTCCAACCTCGACACGACTTTTACCAGCTCCAATCCTATTGTTGAAGAGGACGGTCAATATATGATCAATTTCGAGCTATGTCGCGAGCTAGCAGAGCAGATCGATTATGTCGCGCAGTATTCACCGCCTCCTCATATCTACCCGGGAACTCGACAGGACGTTGTGGAATATGTAGAATACAGTCTCCAGTCAAGCACTGGTGATGATGATGATAATGCCACCCCAGAGGCTCGCAGCGTACAACTAGCTGGGAAAGAACGGTCGATGTCCACACAACGGGAGAGGATGCAGGCGCTTGGTAGACCGTGGTGGCCATACCACCAGGGCAAGTTGGGCATGGCGCCAAAGCCGGGTGTGAGTATGTGTAATATCGATCTTCCTGTGGACTAATTACCCTCTCCTCAGGAACCTGAGAACCAAGGAAATGACACTTTTGGTTATGCTCCTAAGGGTGTTATTCCAGGCCGTACCTTTCCTGGTTCACCATCTTATCCGGCCCCCTCTTCTAGCCAACCGGCGGTAGAGGGTCTCCAACGACTCTCCAGCAGTCATCCAGGCTCACAGGTTGATGCTGGTCGCATAGAACCAGGCCCCCCAGGACGAACTAAGATATCGATGATGTTAGAGCAAGAGGATCTTCTCTGAGGCTGGCCCTTGTCCGGACGATCCTGTCATTACCTGAAAGATCAACTCTGACAGTGCTGTGTATCACATTACCGTACCCACTCCATGCACTCTTTGTAAGCTTTCCGAGTACCTCGCCTGTTCCTGTTGCTGTCCCTTTGCTTCCCTTCAATCATGACTAAAATACATATGTTTGAAAATTGTGCGCCAGCGTCGTTCTCTATTTTTGCATTCAGAAGCACTCTTTCACTGGTATTAACTCGCTCGCGCAGTTCTTACAGTGGCGTGGGGTAGATTATGCAACAGACAGGGTAGACTACCGGTAGCAAAGACTATCGGATCGCGTTGATTGGAGTCAGTGAAAATCAACACTGGGAGTATAAAAGTAATTTCAGACACCTACTGACGATCCAGTCTCGAGAACAGAACTGTAGATGAAGTGTCTCGGGGTCAACTTGGCCCCTCGCCCGTCCCATCGACTTTTGTTTTGTCCTTTCTCCTAACAATTTTCACCCCTTTGAGGAGTCCCGCATTACTCTTGCGCGATGGCGCGGTGTTGCGCAGCACAGAGCTTGCGACCACCGGCGGCGGCGACGGCGGCCTCGATGCACGTGGTAACGGCGGCTTGACCCTCGGGGCTGGGACCGGTGCTAGTCCTGGTGCCGCCTTGGAAGGTGCAGGTGCAGTTGATTGCGGACGAGTGCCCGGCTTCATGGGGAGTGATGGGTGCACGGGCGCAGGAAGTTGGGTGCCGGTCGGTGGCGCCTGCGCGAGCTGCTGCAGCTTTGCCTCCATCTGCGCGATCTTATCGTCCGTCCTGTGCGCCACCATCCAGGAAACACACACACACACAAAAAAAAGGGGGGGGGGTCAACACGAGATAAGACGTGCGGCGGAGGGGAAAGGTTAACTTTGTCTTTTGTGCGTACCTCGAGCGCGTCGTCGGAACGGTCTTTAGCAAACTGAGCGTCGTCGGTCTCCCCACGTCGCCGTGCTGATGCTGGGCAGCCTGATGTGGCGCACGACGCGGCGCAGAAGGGCCTAGGTAGGCGTCGGCAGGCGCTTGCTGCGCGTACGTGACGGTGATGTGCCGCCCCCTCAACAACTTCCCGTTCGCCGCCGCAAGCGCAGCAGCGGCATCCTACAAGCGTCAATGTTCAGATGCGTCAGCGTCTAGAACCCTATCCGCAGTCATCATCATCGCGCCGGGGAGCGGATCCCCCGGGTCTGCGCAGGCGGAAGCCGGAGGACGATAGATGAGGGATGGGGCGGCGGTGAGAAAGGGAGAAGATAGACCCGGGGTGAGCATTAAGTCTTTTTTCTTTTTTTCTCGTTCCGAGCGGCGAGAGCGTGGGCGAGTGTACTTACTGCATCACTGGCATACTCCACAAAGGCGTAGCCGCGGGGCTTGCCGCGAAGCGCACCGGTCTTGTGAAAGAGATAGTCGAGCCGCACGAGCTTGCCAAACTTGGAAAAGATCTGGATGAGGGTGTACCTGGGGCAAAGAGGAGCCGATTATGCGTCGCTTTGGTTCGGATGCGCCCCTTGAGAAGCAGAGAAGAACAGCACGCACTCATCCACTGTTGGATGAAGATTGCCGACGTAGAGGCGGTTCTTGAGCAGCTCACGGGGAGGTGAAGGTGGAACAAGCGGTGTGAAGGAGGATGGTTCGGACTGAGGAGCAGGGTAAGAAAGGTGTGAGGACGTGGACGGTGCACCCGACGACATTGAGTTTGAGTTTGAGTTGAGTTGAGTTGAGTTTCGTTCCTTTGCTACCATGTGACCCTAACCCTATTCTAAGTCTAAACCCCGCCTACGCCTACCCGCTTTCGAACTTCCCTCATCGTCCTATCAGAGTGTTCTTGCGCCTCTTTGGCTCCATCTCTTGCCACCTGCGCTAGGAATGCCTTGTCTTCACAAAGACGTGCGAACTCTGCACGAGGCTTGCGCAACGCCTCTTCCACTGCTTCCGCCACATCCTTTTTCAACGCACCGTGGTTGCTCTGTGCGTAGCGTTCTGCCAGTATTGCTGGCGCTTCGCTGGTACAAGCGGAGAGGATTGTGAGGAGATTACTCGTCCCAGGCCGTTCAACTGGATCGTATGTTATGCCAGAGATAGAGTCTGTCACGGCACTGCGGATCCGCTTGACGATGGTCTCGTATGGATCAGTGAGAAGGATGCGCGAATTTGGATCAAGCGCGGACTTTGACATCTTTGTCGTGACATCTCGGAGAGAGAGAATCCGCTTGGACGATGCTACAACCTAACGGTTAGATGGTGACATAGCTTTGGATACATCCGACGTCAACGCACTAAGCATGAGCTCCGGGATGGGAAACAATGGTGTAGCGTTCGGATATGTGCGATTGAACGTTTCTGCGAGATCCCGCGTCAACTCGAGATGTTGTTGCTGGTCCTCTCCAACAGGCACATGTGTCGCTCTGCAATAACTTAGGTGCTGTCACTACTGCTGAAGCTTTGACCTGCCTGTAAGCAAGAATATCTGCTGCTTGTAGAATAGGATACGTGAAGAGCCCGGCATTCAATAAAGAGTCAACAACTTCTGACTCGTCATTGGCGTTCCTCGAAATTGCTAGCCGAGTCTGCGATTAGGTATCCGTCATATTCACGGTTGGATTATGCGCCAAGCAAGCCACATACCTTCCACGTCGTCATCCGCTTCAACTTGCCAATCGGTGTGATACAACTCAAAACCCAAGCAAGGTCTGTATGGTTCTGGACCTGTTCGAGGGGTCATCAAGAAACTCGACTGGTGACGCGACTTTGGGGCTGACCTCATCCTGATGGAAAACAATGGATCTTTGAGGATCTATGCCAGACGCAAGGATGAATGCCATCATGGTTGTCCTTGTCTCCGCGAGAAGTCTAGGGTCCTGGGGTAGTGTGAGGGCATGCCAGCCGACGACGGAGAAAAAGAGCTTGTCTCCTGGCGCGGCGGCAGACTGCAACTTGGCCCAGTTCGCAAGCACGCCAAAGTAATTCCCGATCTGACATTGTGGGTAAAGTGGCATGAAACGTGACCTCTAGCAAGAATAAATTGCCATACGTGAGGGATGCCTGTCGGCTGTATTCCTGAGAATATTATACGGTTTGTCGAGACATTCCGTGTCGAGAAAAATGCTAGTTTATGCGCAGCCCACGTACTACCGCCGCGGCCTTTGTATGCTGTATGTCGGAGGGATGTTAGGACGGGCCGCATACGCGACGTTCAACGCGTGAGCGCACAACCACGCCTCGCGTCGCGCGGGGGCGACTGGGACGCGAGCATGCGGCCCGGGACAGCCGGAATTTCTCACGTCGTACCTCGATAAATGCATTTATTTTATATCGAAAATCCCAGGGAAAGAAACATGTTACGACATAGTAAGATGCGAATCGAGGGCAACACATATGGCTGTTTGCGGTCAGGACTACTTTAACGAGCGTGGGTGGCCTCAACGTGGACCCCCCAAATTGTAAAACAAACTAAAAGGCGGGGCAAATATACGGCCTGAAATATGGATAGAAGCGGGGTTGCGACGTGTGGGATGAATAGAGCGACGGATCGATGAGGCAGAGAGTGATATGCAGCAGCAACAGTGGATCAGAACGACGACAAATAATGCAGGAGCGGACAAGGGGGAATATATACAACAGGTGCAGGGTTGGGTAAAATGAGGCAACGGGAGGGACGAGACCCCAGGTAACCCAAGCACGCGGTAGTGTCGTGTCCAAGTACGAACAATCATTGGGTGGGCATGTATCGTACTGTCGTACTGTCCGTGTGGAAGCAGGGCCCGAAGGGGATAAGCTAGTCGATCCGCCACGAGGTACTCATATGTCGACGTAGAGTAATATGGGCTCGCCGACCCCCTCGATCTCAGGAATGACGCATTTGAGGTCGAACGCCTTTGCGAGCACGATTTTGAAGATCTTCTGCACATTGATCGATGCAGATGTTGAGCAAAAGATAAGGGATGCGTGCATCGCCTTGGCGAAGCGTTTGGCCTGCTTTGTGATCTCCTCCTGTTCGTCACGCGGGAAAGTTGCAAAGGTATCAAACTTGGTGCCGATGAGAAATGGTATCGCGGTCTGCATTTACAGTGTTCCAAGTCAGCTTCACCGTAGAGGAAGTGTGTGTTTGTGGCATATGAAGAAGAAGCGCACCTTGTTAAACCCTCGCGCTTGACGGTACCACTCCTTCACCGAGTTGAGCGTCGACTTGCGAGAGAGGTCGAACATGAATAAGATGGCCACGGCGTCGTTGCAGACGAGTGGAAGCATGTTCACAAACTCGCGCTGCCCGCCCAGGTCCCAGATGGAGAATGTGATCGTCGTTCGCCGCACTGAGATTGTCTTCTCCATAAAATTGACGCCTGGATGGGCGGACGCCACAAGGTCAACAATAGGGATACATGCACGTTGAGGAACGGGGGGAGACGTACCCAGCGTCTGTATATAATCCTCATCAAAGCTCCCCTCGACGTACTTGACCATCAAGCTCGTCTTTCCGATCTGAGAGTCCCCAACCATGCCTACCTTGATGACGACGCTGCAAGAGGTTAATAGCTTGTTATCGCCGATGGGACGAATCGCATACCTGTTCTTTTCATCATTGTTAGTGAGCAAGGGATGTGCACCATTGGATGGGCCAGCTGCTGGCGTTGGTGTGGAGGATGAAGAGGCACTGGCACTAGAGGACATGGATGAGCTGTATTATTAATAGCGAGAGAGGGAGTGGGGTATCAGTTGTGCGATGAGGCAGACGGAGGGAATCGGTAAGAGGGGCCGGTAGGGCAGGGAGGGGGGGATTTAAAAAGGGAAAAGAAAAGAAGAGAAAGAGAAAGGCAAGAGTGAAATGAACAGGGGATTGGCTGGCTGAGAGGATCCTTTGGCCAGGCTGCGCTGCTGCTCGAGTTCAACCTGGAGTCAGCAGAAATTGAATTGATTAGGCGAACCGCGAACCGCTCATGGCAACTAACTCGATCAACTTTCACACAATATTATATATTCGCTCATTTTCATACGAATCCAACAACACCAGCTGTGCTTCGCGTAGCTCAATCTAACGGATAGTAGCCGCAAAGGGCAGCGCTGCGACATCTGTCAGCAACGTCCAGTACAGTGCCCTCCCCTTAGCATCTGACTAGGCTCAAAGTGTGTGGTCCAGGACAACCTGACTACAAGTTGGTGGCAATACAACCGAATCCAGACAGCTGGCAGTGCCAATGGATGAGTCAACCTCGCGGGTGGCACGGCGCCCAGGTACTTGCTGGCCTCTGACCTGACCTGGTAAGAAACTAAAAATACACACGAATATGAACATTACCAAAACGAACATTACCAAAACGGGTCACACCGGCAAATGCCAGTAAACTATACAGCTTTGACGCCACCACGTGCTTTTGCTCGCTCACCCAACCCAACATCAACCCAACCAACGCTAGACAAGTGTAAACCGACAAAATGTCCAAGCGCGGTACGTTGAACCCTCTCCGCGTTGCATTTTCTTTTCCTCATCTTTGTGGTCCACAGGCGCGGGAACTTCTGGCAACAAATTCCGGCTTACCCTCGGTCTGCCTGTCGGTGCCGTCCTCAACTGCGCAGACAACAGCGGCGCAAAGTCGCTCTACCTCATTGAGCCCTATCGGTTTGGCTCCCATCTCAATCGTCTTCCCGATGCTGGTGTTGGGGACATGGTTGTGGCGTCCGTGAAGAAGGGAAAACCAGAGCTTCGTAAGAAGAGTACGTGTTTTTCTTTATCTTTTCCAAGACATTCTCACCCACTTCACATATGTGCAGCTATGCCTATCGTCGTAATCCGCCAGCGCAAAGCCTGGCGTCGGCGTGACGGACTCTTCCTCTACTTTGAGGCACGTCTCTACCCAGCTGGAGACCATCAACACATCTAATATATACTCATCCTTGTAGGATAATGCAGGTGTCATCGTAAACCCCAAGGGTGAGATGAAGGGCTCGGCTATCACCGGCCCCGTCGCGAAAGAATGCGTTCGTACCCGCATGTATTTCTTCCATCCGCCAATACTGACATGACGTACTCCAGGCGGACTTGTGGCCTCGTATTGCGTCGAATGCAGGCACAGTAGTCTAGGTTTACGGATCTCTTTGCACTCCGTGTCTCTCATCGCTCCGTCATGTATCTCTACAATGCCCATACGCTCGCATGCCCACATAAAGTTTGTGCAGTCCAGATCACGCTAAGCTGGTAGTCGTGCGTGCAATTGGTAGCCTCAGTACTTTCATAGCCCAGCAATAACAAGCTGCTCCCTTTCACACGAGTCCATGACCGCCATCGCACAAACATAGAACGTTCATCGTCGCAGCTGCAGGTACATTTATAGGTATACATACGAGATGCAAGAAAGAAATTTACCCGTACTTTGGGGTATTCATTCTACACCGCAATGCCACGAGCGCGTGACCAGTCCACCAAGTTCCTCAGCTGTTCTAGAGTGAGGAAGATGAGGATCGTCGTCGGTTGCAGACGGGACCACGCCGGGAGCCATCCCTTGAACATGAACGCCGCCCCCTCTGTTTGCATTGAGTGGCGGATCACATTCAGCGTAGACTAATGCAGCGCGATCTTGTTGGTGAGGGAAAAATCTGAGGAAGCGAGGCGATACGTACAGATGAGCCCGGTCCCGACGCATTCATAATGCGGCTCTTGAGCACATCAGCAGGTGAACAAACCGTCGTGGCGACAGTGCCCTGGACCCGGCGTACGTCAATTGTTATACACGCAAACACGTATGCCATCGAAATACTTACCGCCGCGAAGCTCGCGGTGAAATGGCAGTAAATATCATCTTTGAAGAAAGGAGTCTTGAGCAACTCTGCCTTGAAGAAGTCATAACTGTGGGGTGTCAGAAGACAACGGAGGACAAGAACGAATACGTACGACGCGAGTTGACTCGCATTCATAAGAATCGCACGGAACACGTTTGGCCCCATTCCCCGTCCTAGCGACGATACGCCCTCTTCACGGACCATCTGAACGACTCTGTATTAGCAAAGTTTAAGGAGGATTTGAAGTTTGAGCATCGCATACGCGGAATAGAGCATCAAAACAGTGCTTATAATTGAACCGCTTCTCCGGGGGTTTGGCAAAGTCGCCTTGTAATCGGACCTGGGGGAAGGTGTCGATCATCCTCTGCAGAGGTGAACCAGTGCGTGGCCATTACGCACCATGACAATCTCTGTGAAAAAACACGGGAACTCGTTAATGCCAATCCCATGAGATAAGTGCGGTGAGCGTACCCGCTGGATTGCCGACAGTACCTGCGATCCCACCAGCTGCAGAAAGAGTAGAATATTAACAGTGGTTCTTCCGCCCGGGACGGCCCTATTCATACCCATGCATCCCGCAACGGCAAGCTTCCACGCGGCAGCATTGGGTCCTAGGAAGATGTGTTAGTATCGCGGTCTTACACTATGCCGCCGATAATTGGAAGACAGCAAAGCGCGCGACGTGCAGACGGACGTCATCGTGTACGAGACAACGGGGGTCATGTAAGCGGGTTCAGAGAAAACGAGGACGCACCAGCACCGATAATCTTCTTGCTCTCGTCGTATGCCCAAAAGCGGCATAGCGAATAGCTCATCTGGCGCATCCACGTGCCGGTAATGCCGTCAAAGAGGCCGCGGGCACCTGCCCAGGATTGTGGTGAATTGGCGTGAGAATGATTTCGGCGGATCAGCAGATACGGGGAAAAGGCGGATGAGAGAGGGGAGAGGGGGGGGGGGTAGAACAGGGTGGGCTCACCTGCGGTGCGGACAGTCTTTTTTATGGATTCTATCATCCGCTTGTCGCCCGAGGCCTGTAGGCGCACTTTGGTGAGATCAAGGGGGCTGAGGTGCGGGGAAGGTCAAGGCACTGAGGCTTCCAGGCGGCGAGGACCGCGAAAGGCTTACTGCGTTATCGATGCGGCGATGGTCGCGGCGACACCTGGGGAGAAAATATGGTGAGTACCATTCGCGTGACCCGAATTAGAGCAACGAGTGACGGGGAAGAGGGGGGGAGCAATACCTCCTAGCCAAAAGGGATAAGGCTGCTTCTTGGGCTTTGCGGCGACCTTTTCGCCGATGGGGAGAGGCGGAGCGGCATCCTTTGTGGGAGCGGACATAGCGGAGGGAGGAAAGAGGGAGAGGGAGACCAACGAACGCGCAGGACGAGAAGAGTTGAAATAGGCAACGTCAAGTCACCCCAACCAGGCCTCTCACACACTCACGGCTTCACACTCCCGCCTCTCTCGCGGCCTCTGTAGCAATTGTGCCGCATCGGTTTATCTCTTCATCGACCTCTTATCCAATTTACTGACATGTTGATATCTGTCGACTTGAACTGTCCTAAATTTGTACTGCCTGCCATCTCTGCTCCGTCTTGGTGTGCAGAAATGGCAAAAAATGAGATGGTCTAGACACGTCACCAAGTTTCGGTGAGCATCGTTCGCGCATTAATTTCGGCCGAAATGGCACTGCAGAGGATGTCTTCCACGATAAACAATCGCGCCAATCGCCGCTTCTGTAAGTAACGGGGGCCAATAGCAGGACGAATACTGCCGCTGGGGCGAACCTAGATAACTTTGCGTGCTCCGACCTCCTTCCACCCAGTACTATCTCGCGTGTGTTTGACGTCGGCGCGGGCTCGGGTTACCCACGCGAAGCGTCTTCTGCACACTCTGCATGACCTCGTCAGCCGTGGCGTGCCTGCAAGGCATTGGCAGAGGTACCGGCTCGGTCGTCGGCATCGCGCACACAACGGGCGCTCCCCGTGCGAGCGAGCGGAGCGGATGTTCCGCGCCGCATGCAGGACGGGTTTGGCGTTGCGTTTCACGTGCTCGTCTGGGCGATGGTCGACTCGGTGTGGCATGCCTCCTTTCCCCTTTATAAGACCGGCGAAAAAAATGAAACGGTGTGCGCATTGCTCAGAAGGTATGTAGAAGGGGTCGTACAGCGCTGTTCACAGAGGCACAGCTGCGCAGCCGATATCTATCTCCTGCGCTTACGAGCCTGAGATTCGCAGGTGTTGGCGCAGGTGATGGACATACAGCAAATTTCCGTCGGAAGGAAAAATTATCATGCCACTGACGCGAGGCGAGGCAGGTGTCATTCAACTCTGTACAGTCGAGAAATAGTTACCGTAAGAAGCGATTCCGTGTATCAGGTAACGTTATAAGGGAGCAGGCAACCAACATCGAGGTGGGGACATCACAAAAATGAGGGTATGCTACACATCTCATGAGCGCATACATATCCAGGAATCTCAACGAGCTGGTCATGGAAGCGGCTTATTACCTGGAAAGGCCATAACTCTTCCGCGTCGTTTTGATCATGAGCTCTTTGCCCTTAGTCGAACTAGAGTACCAGTTGCCTAGTGTAATGCCCCACAGTACGCCAATGAAACAGGTGCCCTGCTTCTACAAGAGGCGAGAAATGTCAGAAAGAGTGCGTAGACGGAAGTACGACAAACAACTAACCTTGCCGTTGGTGATGACGATGATCTCTGGCTGGCCCGAGTAGTTCCTCTTAGGAATGCCACCGCTGAGCTGGGTAAGTATGTTCGCAGCAGCGATCTGCGCGTGCTTGGGGGCCTTGGTGGCTTGTTTCTGTTCTTTCCAATCTATCACGTCGCCGATTGCGTAGATGTTGGGATGTAATCGCAGCTGGAAGGTCTTCTCTACCTTGATCTGCCCGCGCTCATTGAGCACACCCGGACCGAGTGACTCCACGAAGCTAGTTCCTGGACGGCCACCAAAGGTGGGAACCTATGGGGGGACGAGGTCAGAAAAATCGATTCACAATAACCGAGACATTTGGGAGAAAGACCTACAATGAGGTCGCCGTCGAGCTGGCGGCGGAAATGGGTCGTTGCCGGAATGGAGTCAAAGTCCTCGACGTAGTCATTGAGAACGATGTTGATGCCGCGGGAGATAAGGTCCCTCTCAACCCTTTTGCGATATTTGTTAGGGTAGAATGAGTTGAGGAGCCGAGGGCCTCGGTGGACGATGGTAACCTTCTTGCTGGGGAACGCGTCCTTGATTTCACCCGCATATTCTGACCAGGACAACATTAGCGTCAGGTCAAAGACACGTGAGGCAGAAAATGGTACCGCAGCCTCGAGCGCTGCCACCAGCGAGGATGATCCCGTTTGCGTTCTCGAACTTGCGACGCCAGGACGTGATATGTTCGAGGAGGGCAGTGCGGTCGTCGGGGAATGCAAGGGGGCCCTCCCACACAGAACCGGGAGCAAGGACGAGAATGTCGTAGCTGATGCGCTCGCCCGTAGACAGAACGACGGAGCCGCTGGCATGGCCTTCCTCGCCCTGTTCAATGGCAGCGACGCGACCGATCTTGACGGTTCCATTGCCGTTGACAAGAAGACCATCGTAGGGAATGAGAACGTTGTCCTCGAGTTTTCCCTCGGGAGTGGTGGTCATGCGAACGGCTGCAGGGAGGTGAAGGGCGAAAGGACGCGCAGTCACGAGGGTAAGGGTTGTTGTCCAGGGATTGATCTTCGCAGAGAGGATGCGTGTGATGGTCGCACCGGCTGCACCACCACCCACGACAACGACACTCTTGCGGTCAGTCTTAGACATCGTATAAGTGGAGAGGGCGAAAGAATAGGATAGAATGTGAGCTGAGAAGGACTATGCTGGGAACTCAAAGACATTTTGTCGTGTTTATATCGATAGGAAAGAGGGTGAAGAGGAAAGCCACGGAAGTATGATGTGACAGTAGGTCCGTCTCAGTGAACCTTGGCGAGTGCGGGTCTAGTCTGATCAGGTAGAAGTCAGTCAAGTGTGATCGCATTGCATTACCAGCTGAACTTGTGAATCAAAGTAGTCACTTGTTGGTGGAATGTAGAGACGACACAAAGACGATGATGACAAAGGACGATCCTAAGCGAGTCTCTTGAGAGCCTTTGATAAACAGACGGGACCAATGAACCTGCTTTTTTTTTTTGACAAAGGTTTCCAAGCCTGCGATGAGGAGCGACTCGAAGTTGTGCAGAACATCTCCACGTGTTGGAACCCGCACGAGAGGAGGACTTGTTTAGGTCCGGTGGAGATGAAATCAAACCGGTTCCCATACCATTACACCACTACATTCACTCATAATTAAGCTGGCGCCTCGATCACATCGCCCGTCCAACCACTGAGCCGAGTATCGATATTGCACTGCCTCCCCTGGAGCAATGAACCCTTGGCTAACCCAATCAATGGCCAAGGACTGCAGGTCTCTACCACCCGGGTCGCCTTTCCGTTGAGCAACATTACGATACTGAATCTGTCAGTTTCGAGTGGTTATCTGCCTCATTGCGGGTTCACTGCGTACACCCCTCACATGGCAGAATACCTAGCCGTTGCCTGCTGCGGAGGCTGATATGATCATGGCTGGCTCACTCAGGCTGTAACCACCGCACCTCATTGCCGTACATCGGCACAGATACCCTAGACCAACAATGGCACGATCACAGAACCCTGACAGACCGTTTCACATGCTTCTGTGAAAAAATCACGAATCACTGTCCTCGTGAGCGTCTCAAAAAGAATAACGACGCAACAAATATGCGTGTTTAGAAATGAGCTGGCGCTCGTCAAGGTTTTGACGTCCAACGCTGCCCCCCTTTTCTGATTCCGTTAATGTAACCCTAGTGTACGGATAATCATGGCTGTATCAAGGGCCATCATTGCGTATCATAGAACATCCAGAGAGAAATGGCACGTGGAGCGATCGCGCTGGGGAGGTGTTGAAGTGTATTTCACCGGTATCCCCGCCTTGACTGATGGATGCGCAACAAAGATTTGGGTCGACAAGAACGCGGAGGCCGAGGTATCGCAGGAGCTGCTCGACCTTGAGGCCTTCACGTCTATCTTGACTCTGGCTCTTGAACAGGGTTAAGTTGGTTCTGTCAGGCACGACTTCTTAACAAAACCTGAATGTCCTGAACGATAGCCCGCAAGTCCAGGCGGAATGTTTGCATGGAACACACCCCTCTTCCCAAGGCCATTTCAGAGGAATCTAGATGAGCCCCATGACAGGAGGTCGGGGACACTCGAAAAAAACAAGATTGAGGATCATCAGATGTCCAGAACTCGCGATTTGTGCTTCAACAACGGGGGGGGGGGGGGGTATACGTTGTATGGCATCGCCCATGTAAATTAAACTCGTACGGTGTGCATACCATGCTACACCCTGCTCACCAAGAGAAGCGCTGACCTGTACCTGACGTCTTATTGTCCACAGTGAGCAGAATTCTGTTTTCAAAGCAAGGCTTGCTCCAACCCATCTGCGACGGGGCTTGGTTTCACCGTCCCGTCCGACCTACTGTCTGGTACGGCACATGGCCAATGACGCCACCATACCAGACACAATGAAAAAGCATGGCTGAGAGCACATCACCCACACCAGCGCCAACGACGAGCACATGAGAGCCTGCATTGATTTGCGGCAGAATCGACTTCAAATTGGCGGCGTGCTGCCTTGCAGTATTGGTTTGTATCACAGAAACCACGGCCCTTCTGATTCTAGCGGTGTTTTTAACTTGTCCACGGATCGTATTATGAAGGACTTCAGGAAAGGGGGGCTGTGGCCACATGTATCACCTTCCCGGAAAATCTAGGCAGGACTAGGCCTTCTAAAGATGTAACATAGGAACACTGCAGCATCATAAGGGTAAGAGTCATTATATATCCGCAGCTCAGAGTTTCTCGGCTTGGTTGGACCATGGAGGGTCTGGGAGCTAGGGTATGGCGTCTAGTCTTGAGACTGGCCACGATGATGAGTCCAGGGTGACGCGCGAGGGAGCGAATGATCTCACCGCAATGCTCTAACGGATGGCTTATAGCTCTGCCGCATGCATATGGGAACCCTTGGTCGTTAGCAGGGCCCCAACTCCTCGCACTGATGACCAATCTTTCTGCTCCGTTCCCGACAGGTAATATACCGTGCGCTGGTAGAGGAATTGGAGGTGGTACGGGAGGTATCGGTAGATGCCTGTGATGAGCAAACCCCAGAATATGGCCATCAAAACCACTAGAAGAATCATTAGACTCTAGGGATAACATGTCCCGACAGCAGGGGAGACGTACAGACGAAGATCTTCTCCCATCCCTCAAACATAGACAGTGCGAACGTTGACTCGAAACACATCCGCCACCTCCAAAAGAAACACTGAAGAGCAGAGCGGGGAGGTTCATAGTGCAAACCCATGTCTGTACCAAATATGGATGCGCCTCTGTTGTCGTTGTTTTGTTTTGTAGCCATGATGAAAACCAAGTTGTTGCTTCCCTGGTGCGCCAGTGTTTGGTTTGTGAGTGGAGGTCGTGAGAAAGTTGTTGAGAAGGCGCGCTCTCGGCCCGGGGCCCGGAAGGATGATGACGAAGCCAGATTAGCGACCGCATCCAATTGCGCCCGTCGACTTGCGACTATCTGCTCCTTCGACCAAGTTGGTCCGAGGGTATAGAGAATTGAAGGGCTCGGCCCACACAGACTTCAATCACACATGACGATTAGTGTCTTTTACTTACTACTAGTTCCTGCCTCTGTTGTCCCCAGGCAGCACAATCTCTGTTTGTCCATCAACGACCTGAAAGGCACCCAGCACTGCGCATGCCATTTTCCGTATCTGATGCTGCGGTGCTATTATGTTAATCTTGAGGTCATCTGCCGTGCAGCCGTGGCGCTACCCTCTTGCCTTGGATGAAGAAGGCGCGGCATCTTCGCTCATATCTTCCCCATCTAATTGTCGTCGAGGTCAGTATTAAAGTCAAATGTCTTCCAGTACCCAGCACCTACCTCCATATACCGTTGCGGACTCGTAAAATCCCACCATGGGCGAAACTTCCTCCTCATCTCATCTTCCGGCGTTCGCCCGTCCATCTACCTGGGTTCTCCAACCGGAGGCATCAACATTCGCTGAAAATGGCGCTTGGAGTAATAAGGACATGGACCCTGTACCTCCACACCTGCGGACATGGTCAATGCTCAACTATGTGACCTTCTGGATCTCATGTGCCGCCAATGTTACTGTGTGGCAGCTTGCATCGTCCATGCTGGCAGTGGGACTGTCCTGGTACAGATTATATTGTGTCGCTGAACGTTATTCTCCAACTCGTCTAATCCACAACTTGTAGGAGGGAGGCACTGCTAGCCATTTTTCTCGGGCATCTTGTCATTGCTGTCGTCGTAGTGCTGACTGGCACCATTGGTGCACGGCTTCGTATACCTTTCCCTGTTCTTACTCGTTCATCGTTTGGATTCTGGCTCAGCTATTTCAGCGTCATCAGCCTCATTATTCTGTCCATGTTCTGGTTCGGTGTTCAGACTTTCATCGGTTCGGAGTGCATTTATCAGGTGTGACGTCTGTTGTCTCACTATGTGTCGAAGAGCCAATTTCTGCTCACTCAGATGCTTAAAGCCATCTGGCCATCCATAGCTCATCTCCCGAACCATCTCCCTCCCAGTGCGGACATAACGACCTCTGGTAAGGATCAGTCGCCTTTTGCGATTTCGACAACGTTCATGTGTCCACAGGATTGCTTTGCTACTTTCTTTATTGGTCCATTCAGTTCCCCTTCATGTTCGTCTCGCCCCAAAAGATACGATTTCTTTTCTTGGCAAAGGCGATCATAGTACCGCCAACCTGGTTAGCTCTGTTCATATGGGCTTTTGTGAAAGTCCCTCCGAATAGGTCCCTCCTCGTACCCAAGACTGTCTTGAGTGGAAATGCCCACTCGTGGGCGTGGGTTAGCGCTCTCAACAGCGCGCTTGGATTTTTTTCAACTGCTGGTGTCAACATGCCGGATTTTACCGTGAGTACTTGTATCCAGTACAATCGCCTACATCCATGTGACGACCAAAGTCAGAGATATGCGAGGAACGAAAGAGTGTGCGTGATATTTTTCTGCAACTGATTCTGGTGCAAACGAAGCTGAGATCATTTCTCAGTCAATATATCCAGCTCTTAGCAATTCCGATTGGTATCACGTTAGCCAGCTTCGTCGGTATCACAGTGACAAGTGCAGGCGTTACCCTTTATGGCCAAATTCTCTGGGACCCACTCAAGCTCATCGACCACTGGGACAATCGCGCTTGTGCATTCCTCGCATCTTTCACTTTTGCTCTATCTACACTCGGCTCGAACATCTCAGCCAATTCTTTGGGTGCTGGGAACGACATGGCTGTGTTATATCCCCGCTATATCAACATTCGACGTGGGCAGGTTATCTGCGCCCTTCTCGGTGGCTGGGCATTTTGTCCATGGAAAATACTCGCTAGGTGTGACCAGCTTCGGGACCATGTCCGCTATCTCACCGCCATTGACAGTGCACGAGGATTTTTGTCTTTCGTAAGCGGCTGCACCGTCTTTCTCGGCCCTATTACGGGAATCATGGTCACTGACGTACGCCTGCTCTTCCCTTGGGTTGTCAATACGGCCTGAGCCTGACTCTGCTTAGTACTGGCTTGTGCACCGCACACGGGTCGACGTTCCTTCGATGTATCGGCCTCGCGGCAGATATAGGTACACGTATGGTGTAGTAAGCCTCTGCTATGTACATACATCCTCTTGTTCTCAAAAGGCTCCGCAGAACTGGCGCGCTGCCGCCGCTATGGTAGTCTCTGTGCCGCCTACATTTCCAGGCCTCATAGATAGTGTGAGATCGAGCGTACATATGAGCGCTAGCACACACCTATTTGATATCGCATACGTGCTAGGGGTGAGTATTCACCTCCTCGGGGACTTGACGCGAGCTAAAGGTTAGGGGGCGCAGTTCGCTCTGGCATCGATTGTCTACCACATACTCTCAAAACTGTTCCCAGCTCACGAAACCGTTCTCGACCATGTTGTCATAGAATTGGAAACACCACTAGGGAATAGAGACCCTTCTGGTGGGTTCGACGGAGTGGGCAGCTAAGCTAACATAGCAAAGTATGCATAGGAACCCGAGGAATCAACGATGTGATATAGCAGCATGGCATTTTCGTGTAGGACCGCTTCCCAATTCAAAGGTTATTGACGTCTGCTATATATCTGTGACTCTCAGTCTTTGACTTCATGACTGTGCAGTGTCGGATAACTAGATTTTGATGGGGGGTTGCGTGCAATGGCAGAGTCACGCGACATGCAGCCGGTAACCCGGTCCGGCTACAAAAATCTTTCTTTTGTGCGGTGCAGTGCGGGAGAGAGAGAGCTGAAGATGTCGCAACCTCGAGTAAGTCTTTGGGCAACCGAAGAGATCGACGAGGACCTCCAGGTCGATGTAAACCTTGCCATAGGAAACTATGGCCAGAATGGCTTGTACGATGACGGTGCGCATGTCCGTTCAATCATCGTCTTGCAAACCGTGATCCCGACCCTCTCTTCCCCTGCACTGCAGCTGCAGCTCAACCAAGAATAGATGAAGCCACCCTCGTCGCCGTGCAGCATCAGATGGCGCAGCAAGCGGCGTTTGCGCAGATTCCCGATGCTGTCAAGCGAGTGCGTGTTCGCCTAGATCAAACCGAATGTCGCCACCTTGATACCCCTCCTTCTAGTTCATCGTGCACTTCCATCAAGCTGTTTTGGAAAACAACCTTGCAGAGATAACGGTATCTTACGACAACGGTTGGAACCGGCTCACTGAAAAGTACTATGCCAAAACCGAGTGGCCCGAAGCGGAGGTCATCGCACCCCTCGTCAACGACGGTTTGCTTCACACCTCTCATTCGAGGTCGTCCAGTTATATTTACGGGTGCATGCAGACCAGTTATTCCTCATCCTTTACCGCGAGCTATACTACCGACATGTATACTCTCGTCTACAACCCGACATTGACGACCGCTTCCATTCCTACGAGAATAGCTGCGAACTCTTCAATTATCTCCTAAGTGTGTTTTCCGTTGCACAAACGCTATTCATCTGATCAATGGCCTCGTAGATTCGGAGGATGGTCCTGTACCACTTCAGCTTCCAGAACAGTGGTTGTGGGATATCGTCGACGAGTTTATCTATCAGTTCCAGTCCTTCTACGTCTGGCGCTCTAGAGTGAAGACCAAGACTGAGGAGGAATTGGTCATGTTAGCCGACGGTAGTCAGGTAAATGGCTCAGATCCTTCGCCCTCAGGGGATGGTCATTTTACTAGGATGCAGGTTTGGAGCGCGTACAGTGTCCTCAACGTCCTCTATTCCCTCATCCAAAAGTCCAAGATCAACGAGTTTATAGTCGCAAAGCAGCAAGGCAAGTCAGAGGCTGAGATCGCGTAAGTCAGATGATACGACGGCGCCTCCACGTCGAGCCATTGTAATTGTATCGATCTATCCTCTCAGGGAAATCGTAGGCGATTATGGCTCGTTGCCTCTCTATCATATGCTAGGCTATTTCAGTCTCATCGGGCTCTTGCGCGTACACGTGTTACTTGGCGACTTTACTCTCGCTCTCAAAGTTGTCGAGAATGTCGAGCTCAACCAAAAAGTGAGCTGATCCTCCCGCAAAAGGTTTTGCGCGCAGGGAATTCACGTTCATTTTGTCCACTTTTAGAATCCCTTCACTCGTGTAACCGCCTGCCATGTCGCGACATACTACTATGTGGGATTCTGCTTCATCATGCTACGCCGCTACCCAGACGCGATCCGCGTCTTTGTGCAAATACTGAATTTCATCCTTCGAATGCGACAATATCACACAAGAAGTTATCAGTACGATCAGGTACACCGTTGACTTGAGCAGCAATCGAGGCAGCAACTAACCGTCTCTGTGATCAGATCAACAAAACCGCTGATCGAATGTACGCATTATTCGCCATCTGCAACGCCCTCTCGCCCAGCCGGTTGGACGATAATATCCTCAACATTGTCAAGGATCGATATGGTGACCAATTTGCCAAGCTGTCCCGTGGGTGCGTCCCTTACACCCATCATCACCCACCACCCATCTCTGGAACTTATATATTTTACAATCCTCTGCGCGTACTCCGTA
This sequence comes from Russula compacta, assembly GCA_022376555.1. Taxonomy (NCBI): domain Eukaryota; kingdom Fungi; phylum Basidiomycota; class Agaricomycetes; order Russulales; family Russulaceae; genus Russula; species Russula compacta. Next base: position 119,361 of record WTXH01000044.1, on the reverse strand, counting down.
CAGCGACGAGGGCCTCCCTGCCTTTGAAGAGCTCTTCCTTTACGCGTGCCCGAAATTCATCTCTGCCAACCCGCCGCCGTACAATGATCAGGAGCAGCTGGCGGCGTACGCGGAAGAGCCGCCGGCGGAGCCGGCGCAGCGCCACCTCGCACTCTTCCTGGCCGATGTGCGCTCGCAGGCGGCCGTTCCGACGCTGCGCAGCTTCCTCAAGCTGTACACGTCGCTCGACGCCGCCAAACTCGCCGGATTCCTCGATGCGGACGAGGAAGAGATGGTGCAGCAGATGATGGCCGTAAAGGCCGCCAGCCGGTCCGTCAGCCGCGTCGGCAACGAGCGCAATTTACTCGACGGGCAGATGATCTCGACGAGCGATATGGACTTTGTCATCAACGAGGTACGTTACGTCGCCGTCGCACCCGCCCCGCGCCTTTTTCCTTTATTTATTTATTGGACCAAAAGAACATGGTCCATATCTCCGAGGTCACGGTCGGCCGACGCTTCGCGGGTTGGTTCATACGAAATACGGAGCACGCACAGCGCGTACTGGACGGGGTCAAGAATGGGCCTCTGCCCCTTGCTCCTCAAGCCGCGGCGTCGGAGACAACGGAGAGCAACCCCGCGCCAGCGCAACAAAAGAAGGTCGCTTGGGGGGTGGTCAAGGCGTAGTATGACGGAGAAAGAGCATTCTTGCTCTCGGCGGTACTTGTGTAAAATTTCCCCCCTTTCTTGCGCTTGTAGTTCTTTCCCGTACAATGTCCATTCTTCTCCCTCATCCTGGAGATCTTTGTTTACGCTCATACGTATATACATCAAGCCGTTGTGGCCAAGCCAACATCGTAGTCGAAACTAACAGGGAGCAGAGGGCCGTCCGGAGAGGCACTCACCCGCGGCCTGTTGTCAACGATGAGTTGGTCGATTGTACAGTACAAGGGTAACTTATTTATGTGTGACCCTAGGGACTTCTCGTATATCGCACACCAACAGTTATCTGCCACACACAAATTCTGAGTACGTACAGTGCTACAGTAAATACTTGGGTACTAGACCCGAGAGACAAGCTACGACCTGTCGCTTAAATAGGTGAAAGAATAGGACCAGTGTTCGTCTCTACTTTGATCACCCAAGAAACCATACGGTTCTCAAGATTGACCAGCAACGCCAAGAAAGAAACAAAAGTATAAGGCCCTTACCACCCGAATACCCTGTCGATTGAATCTCCTTGAGAACGCGAACAACAAAGACAGAGATAAGGGGGGAGGGAAGGGACAATACGCACTCTTCAATGCTTTCCACGCCCCCAACGTCCCTCCAGTCCCTCCAGCTCACACGCCCGACAGCTCTCGAGGCATCATCCATGAGTGCAGCCGGTCCGCACACGCCGAGGACGATGCCACTTGGCGTGTCTGAGCTGCCGCCCCGGCCCGTCGAGTACTCAGCGCGCACGTCAGCAATCATGTTTTCAAGCGTGGCATGAATGTCGGGGCGTCCTGGGCGGAGGTACATCCCCTGTGGCAGCGCCGTGCGCTTCACGCGTGATGGGCGAGCGGAGGCTCGGGTCCAGTATATGTTGAAGCGGAGAGAAAGGGAGGTATATGGGGATGCACGTGGTTGCATGAGCGGGGTAAGCTCGGAAAGGAGCGAATAAAGCGATTCTAATGCACAGCACCCGTCAGCTCTAGTTAGGCAGCCGAGACCGAAATTTTTTGGCTCGCTCCCTCACCTGGACTCGTGATCGCCCATACGACCTCGATTACACGCAGACGACTCCTGCCATTGGCATGCTTCTGCAGCATGTCATCTAGGATGCTCATAGCGTATGAAATGCCACTGCCACCAACGACGAGGACGGCTCCTGAATAAGCAGTGTAAAGAGTATATCCGGGACCGCCTTGAGGGTATACAGTATCAGCGCTATCGCAGACAGATTGATATCTAGTACTTACTATACGGACCCTCGACGATAACACGAACTTCCCGTGCGGGTCCCCGCCCGCGTTCTGCATCGGGAAATTTCTCTGGGGGGCGTGCATCCGCCGCATCCCCAGACATGAGCAGCAAGTTGCGGGTCCAGGAGCCCTGCGCCTTGATTATAAGCATCATTCCGCCAGAGTTTGATGCTGCCGCAATGGTGAATGGTCGTGCGCGGCCGAAGATCCAAGTTGTCCACCAGCCGAACCACGCATCGCTAATAACACGAAGGCGGACGTGCTGGCCACCGCGCCATCCCGCGCCAAGGGAAGGCACATGCACGAGCGTTGTGCCACCGTTAAGTGCATGTTCAGCGGTCAGCCATGCGGTAGTGTACCGTGTTCGGGCCAAGCGGATGAGGTGATCGAAGATGTAGACGCCCACCGCAGCTAGTAAATAAGGGAAAGAAGTCGAACTGTGTTTGTGCACCTGAGCGCCAATCAGTGACGAAGAGACAAGGAAAAACAGAGAAATAGCGCACAGCAAACAAAAAGACAGCGAAGCAGGCGACGTGAATAATAAAGAATAAACTGTACAGTCGGTTCCGCACAAAGGAAAGAGAAGAAGCGAATAAAAGGTCAACGGCACCGAGGGTAACCAGACCCCACACATATTTGGGAAGGAGCAATTCAGTCCGTATGGTTCCATTCAGAGACCACTTGTAGACTATTCGGCAGGGATAAGCATACTGGTGCGGTTAATCAGCAGATAAGATACATACAATAACCAAAGGCATGGACATTAGCAGCGATCAAGATGACGCGCCCCGAAAAGCGGTGGATGTAGTTCAACTAGATCGACACTTTAGAAACCAAGACGGTCGGTGGCAGAATGCGGAACCATACCTTCTCATAACCGACTCCGCTCGCCCAGCTCAACAAATTCGTCTTTCCGGCAAGGGCCACAGTGATCGGTATTTGCGACACTACGACGTAGCCCATGCGCTGGGAACTGGTGAAAGGATCGGAGCGGCGCAGGCACGCGTAGAGCATGAGGACGGCATAGGCGATGAGGACGAGCAGCCTGCCAAGGGAGAAGCCAGTCGCGATGGGAAAGTTGAGCGCATACACGAGGGTGGGGTGCACGATCGTCGCCCACCGCGGCACGCGCGTCGGCGCGCTGCGAGGTGATGGTAGAGACTGGTGATGGGAGCCCCAGGCACCGACTGTGCGCGGGGGGACGACGAGGGCAGGGTGCGTGGTGCGTCCTTTTCCGTACCCTTTCTCGCCATCCTCCGGCAGGTCGACGAGCGTGCGTACGGTGTGGTTCGTGCGCGTGCTGGTCGAGCGTATAGGGTTGCTCTTTCTCGTGCCAGAGCGGCCATGCGCGCGCGATGAGCCAGAATGGAGGAAGAAGCCATTGAAAAACTCTGAGCGTTGGAATAACGAGACGAGGGCGCGGGGGAGAGTCAAGAGGACGTAGAGAGCGAAGATGCAAAGCAAGACGATATCTACGTGGAAGACGAAGAGAGGTGCATCGATCATGTGAGGTGAGATGGAAGGGAAAGAAGGTGGGCCAGGCATGCTGGGAGAAGGGGGCACGCTACTCTCGGAAACGGAGATGAGGCGAGACCTATAAAGATAGTCGTGTGAGCGGCGATGGAAGCATGCAGGTCACCCGCCGCAGAGACAGATGGCGATTAAATTGGTCCAGGAGCAGAAAAAAAAACTTACGGACGTTATGGAAGAGTGATAGGATACGACACGGCCACCCTCTTCGGCGGCGGCGGGGTGTCGTAAGGTGAAGGGAAGTCTCGGGTGGGAATGAGTGAGAGATGAGGGGAAAAAAAGGAAATGGGGAGATGCATGGGAGAGAGAGGGACGATATTATAAGGATATGAAGAGAGAAGGTGGGCCGATGCCGATAGCCTAATCGAGATGCCTCATGGCAAAGGTGTGCGGTCAACGCGCATACATTCACTGTGACCGTGTTAAGCATGCAAGCTTGTTACCGCATCTGGCAATCTGGCAAGTGAGTCGCCCAACCCAGTTATCGATTGGTCGCAACGCAAAATTTGTAAAATGACTTATCAATGTGCCATAACCACAGGAATTGTATTACAAAGCTGTGGTAAGTGGCTATTTTGCGACATTTTTCACGTGGTGGGTGGTGGTCCTTCACAAATTAGCATCAATCCATTTATTTGGCCGCGACGCCAACGCCATCATCCGATAATCCGAGGCCCGCAGCTGGGAGCAGCCCAGGGGAGGCATGGCAACGACTGAAACGCACCTTCGTTTGAAGTGTTAGCGAGTCCGAGTTGTTGATCTTAACGACGACTGCGCTCTGTTAAACTGTTAGCAGAGTCCGCGGGACAACTCTGCTTGACGTCTTCACTTCAGAGATTCCGATGCATTGGTAATCTGGCAATCTATATTGTTCACTTTTTTTCTTGACATGCCCAACTGGAAGCGAGAAAACTGGGGAAAGCTACTACGTTATCCATATGGCGTACTGATGCAGCGTCGCCTTTCTGACTTTGAAACAGGTGCAAAGGTGACGGGGGATAATTTTTTTTTTTTAACCTTTTACTCTGACGCCTGTTATCGCTTTTTACTGTAACATTTGCACAAGTCAAAAAGGTAAGACGTAAAAATACTGATGAGAAGGTCCAGTAGCGATATATATACATGCTTCAAGGCCTTGAGCTCCACACAGAGCATGTCTTGTACTAGGAGCAGGCACAGGACAAGGGTACATACTGCACCGGGCAAACATGGCCGAGCGGGGGGGGGGTGGGGAAAAAGTCATCAAGTGCTAGATATAAAGGCCAGCATTTCGTCCTTGGCATCAAACAAGTCCATAACATAATCTACGTGGAGGAGGAGGTGGGTAGATGGTCCATCATGTCCAAGGAGGCAGTATCTACGAGTCCGCTTAGTAAGAAAAGATCATCATCCACGGATTAAGGACAATCTATTGACAGAGCAGAGTGAGAGACCATACTCAGACTTGGTCAGGCTATAGTGGACTCACCGGAAAGAGGACATGGCAGCCAGTGACGACACTGTATCAAATGGATCAGCTTAGCTGTGTACACTCAAGGAGGGCCGACATGACGTACGCAAGGGGAAAAATGACCGCCCAGGCAGAGCCATCAACCCGCCATCCAAGCGGCACCAATGGCGTAGCACACACAACCATGCCACCGAGAATAAACACCGAGACAAGGACTGAGAACCAAAATCTAGGTGACGGTGGTGACATACACGTGAGATACGAGGTGCGAAAAAAAGCCAAAGTTGCCACACCGTTTCATTATTTTTGGAACTTCCTTGAAGAAATTGGAACGTTCGACTTCTTTCATTGTCGCACCCCATGTCATATTGTACGAGAACAAGTGTGCGAAAATAGCTTGACTCAGGGGAATGCTAAGCCCCCCAAAGAAGAAGAAGCTGAAAGCTCGAAATCAGTCTGGATTCTGATGGCGATGGACGACAACTCACAAAAACGGTATCCAGGATATGTTCGTCAAAAGTGATGTCACCTTAACATCGTGAATTAATTACGAGTATGGAGACGAAAATCCGGCGCAACTGACCAAGTCCTTCTCTCCGAGTCGATACTCTAAAAGCGTGAAACCGACATTTCCTGAACCGAAAAAAACAACAGTTGTTGCAAGCCAAATCTCAAAGCTGTGCATGTAGAATGCATCTACTGGGAACTGGAAACCGAGTAGCGCGTAGTTGATGACACCAATCGTGATGGCGGCGGCAATACCATCTGTTCGGAGATGTGCGTTAAGTACCAGACATCCCGGAGCAAAAGCCAGCAATCTCACAGTACGAGAACATGTCTGTAAGCCAGTAAATTGACTGTCAGACGGCAAATAGAATGAGATGGCTTTCAGACGCACAGGCAAGCATGGATATCTTGTAATGGAGTGGCGCATTGGACCACAAGAATTTGTGGATTTGATGGGCAATCGGTCCTCGTCGCCACCATCGCACTAGTGGATTGAACAACAGCCTTCTCAACGGTTACTTTACGATACCAACGAAAAAAAGGTTTCTACGCACTCGCTACAACCTGCGCATTCCTCGATTGTCTATGGAAACAGCCGAAATGAGAGCGCTAAGCACTCACCATAAGCGTATTTCTGCCAGCGATTGAGTTCGTCATCGACGGTGAGAGAAACGCCTTCTTTGAAGCCACCTTTCGAGTACGTTGCCCATCTGATGATGTAACCACGCATCTGTAGCCGCAGGGCCATGTCGAAATCTTCAGAGACATGAGACTCGGACCAGATTTTCTCTTTCCCGTCACGGTCGATAAATGCAGCGTCCTGAATGGCCTGCCATCTCAGGAAGCTACACACAATTCCAAACGCATCAGTAGGGACATTGTATATGCGAAGACTCGACGTACGCGTTGTGGCCAACGAACGGAGCAACTTCTCCGTTTGCGCAAGCTGTACGCAGCAGATGACTAATCAAAAAAGGAAGTGAACACTCGATTGGTCCTTACTGAGGGAAATTGTCTTATTGACGCGGCGTGTAAAGTAAGCAATCGCATTCTCGAAGTAATGATGAGCAACCTGCATGACATCTTCATGTGATGGTGAACGTGGGCTGACACTTCGATTGTGAAAAAATCTCACCCGACTCGTGTTGAATAATCGCGACAGTGGGGCATTCTGCCAACTCTCGGGCAGCATCTCGGAGGCAGTCCTATAACGAAAAAGGTAGAATTAATGCACGGAAAGTCGGAGATGGTGTTCAGATAATCCGACCTCGGGTACAATCGTGTCGGAATCGACGAGAAGGACAATCTTGCCGACGCGGCAGGCTCTGCCGTTCTTCGCCCATGGCTTCCAACGTTTGCCGCTCTCCTCCCACGTCTCCTCGACAGCACGTATAAGAGCACGTTCCTCGAGCGAGGCCGGGAGAGCCTGTTCATCCTCGCTTGACCCTGAGCCTTCGGCAGACAGCGACACACGCGCACTCATTCGTCCTGTAGCGTTCATGTCGCTGAGGTGTCGTTCAGCTTTGCGTGAGAGTGCAAGTGCATAATTCATATTCGAGGCCTTCTTGAAGCGGCCGGCACGTACAAATGTGGTGCCATCACCATTTGCGCTCGGTTCACCATCAGCAGGCCGAGCGACCCAGCCGATACCATTAGCGTCGTAAAATGCGAGGCGTGCATCGCGCTCGTGATCTGGGAGTGTCTGTCCAAGGTGATGTTGAGGCTGAATACCCCTCATCCAAGGCATAGAAAGAATTACCCGCAAGCCATCATCGTTGATGAAGATATTCGACGTTCCACCTTGACGTGCGTACGTTTGCACCGCCTTCTTCAAGGATGCAATCGAAGGGGCACTAAACACGAGAAAGATGAACAATTTGAGGAGAGGAGGGAGTGGTTTGAAACGAAATGGGCGCACAGGACAGCATCCAAACCTTCCTTGTATACAGGCATTTGAATGGTTATGTGTGGGAGATTGCCATCGACTTGCTTATTAGGACGTGGATGACGAGCCGAGTAGTACTTTGAGTTCTGATGGTATTGGACGATGGGTCCGACCGTCATCGTGACGTTCTGAACAAGTTGCAAACAAAAAAACTAATAGACGGTTTCAAGGGCCATAACAAATGGCGTTGTTGATAGCCAAGGACGCACCAGTGACACACAGAAGAGGAGAGGAAGAAATGCGCAAAGCACAAAGTGCATAAACTTTCCGTCCTGACGCCATTCAACCAACAAAATCTCTTTGTTGAGGGGTCAGATCACATTGGAGCCGGATTTAAAGCTCAGTACTCACTGACGCCATTGCCAACGATGACTGCAAAAGTGGAAAAGAAGTGGCCCTGAGCAAGCGAGGCTAGTCAAGACTCGGGGACTCACCGAGGGCAAGTCCTGCAGCAATGCCGTTGTAAAGTGGGGCGTAGAGCATCGTCGGCCTTTTTTCTAGACCATACTCGAGCACAGCTTCGCCTTCAACATCGGGGGGGTGCTTATCTTCGACGACGACTCGCTTTCCATACCATCGACGCTTTACAGTACGCACTACTCGTGGTTCGCTGGGAGCTTCTTTCGTAACGTCCACCTTGGCTGTATCCACTATTGGCGTCCTCCGCCCAACTGGGACACGGCGCTCGCTGGGGGTTTCGGATCCTCTGGCGGTGGCTCCAATGAGGGAATGTGCTGAGGCAGAGTCTGCATAGGATGCAGGTGAGAGGAAGAAGAAGAACTCGTGCCGAAGCCAGGTCGTGCGCGCCACAAAAGCTTGATGAGACGCTCTTCAAAGTCGTTGCACGTCGGGATGATCGTGTCTGGTCCGTCAGCCCAGACGACGAGCACTCGTTCATCGCGCTAATTACGGACATCAATTAACCAAAAAAGGGTGGAGGATTATATCTTCACCCACAATGAATGCTGCGTTTTGGTCCTTTTCAGCGTGGGGGAGCATCATCATCGTGTCAACAATCTGGATTCGCGTATTCGCGTCGAGATAAACGCTCTTTTCTTCTGGTCCACTGATTCATGAATACCGATCAGCAAATGCTCAAAAGCAGGTGATGACGACAGAAAAAAAGGAAATGCCAGCCCCATTTCTTGACAACGCCTATCTCCGGTGTCCCAAGGTGAAGATAGTCGGACCCTTTACTGAACCCGGCTGGACCCAAGATGATAAACGTCATCAGCCCTATCTCCACCCGTGGCGAGTCCTTTCCAGTGATGACGGCATTACACGGAGAACCGCATTGTCAACACCCGTCTTCCAGCACCTTCGGTCCCACGCCAGATCATTTCCGAACATCAAGTAACGGCGCCATGACAGTTCTTTTGGAGATCAATGACAGGAGTGTGACAGGCAGTAATTGTGCACACAAGTGAGGGACATCCAGGAGGGAACGTGACAACACAAAGGGGGCTGTGCTGCGGGGCGTTCTCATTGTTACCCCATACAAAACGAGAACACTTTCGAGAAAAGAGGACAAGGGGGAGACAGAGGAGGAAGTCTTCTCAAGCACGACACAGAGGTGCCTCATGAGGTCGAGGAGAAGAGAAAGAGGAACTGACACTTGGCTAACGGCCGCATGCGCAACTGCGCTACGGACCTTGACGGCGACAATTAGATTCATGGCACGTACGGCACATTCGAAAGGCTCGAGAGCGAGGTTCTCGTACGGGAACACGCGGTAAGAACCTGTATCATCGCGTAGACATACGCCAGCTGCAATGTGGTGAGCGTCGGGGCGGAACCATGCGTCACCCTGAGTCTGCTTGAAGATATAATGCAGTAGCGCGTCATAACGGTCGTAATCCATAGCGCGCGGTTATGACTCCCCAATGAGAGGGCGGGGCAGGGCGGGATTGGGGAGAGGGAGGGCGGACAGAGGGGTTGGGGGGGTGAGGCCAAAGAAAACGGGGCCCGCATTGTCCTTTTACGACAAAGGACAGGACGATGAGAGGAGCGTGGAAGGCGCTGGGCTATCCACAAAAGGGCTTATCAGTTTGGCAGTTTGGGGGGGCCCAAGAAGTCGAGGGGTTGGCGGGAACGCCCCAGCGCAGTGTGAACCAAGGTCAAGGTGAATGAAGTAAGGTGGACTTGCCGGGGTCCCTCCGAACGGAGATGGCCGTCTCTAGATGCCTCGTGTGGTGGCTGGATGGCCTGATCCCACAGTTAGCACTCCTGTAATTGGATACAAAACTAGGAGGACCACGGTCTGCTCGGAGCAGCGAGGCGTCGTCGTTGCTCTCTGAAGGGGTACATAACAAGCAACAGGTGTCACAGTACTGGGATGCACAACACGAGATCTCGATTCAAGTTACGAACAATGATCCTCGCGACCACGCTCTCGAGAGGCGCTTGAGGAAGTATTTGTACAGTAGCAGGGGTATCAGTGTCGAATCGCAACGTGTACGGAAAGCCGTAACGCCGCTATATAAGAGCCAGTACCTCCGGAGACGGATTCATCTAATGTTCACCACAGACCCTGAACCTGGCAACCGAGCCGAAGAATAATTAGAAGTGGTGATGACACGATGACAGGTGGAGACGACCTGACAGTACAGGGCCATTGCGTGAGCATAATATAATGAGTTATGTGATATGCTGTGCAGGTGGATGCAGGCAGACAACGCGGGAAGAGAAGACTACGAGGTGAGCGATGACAAGAGCAGCATCGCATCGACGGTGCGAAAGAGAGCTGGATGGCCGTCGTGGGTGCTGGTTGTCAAAAGAGCAGGTGGGATAACCAGGGGGGAGATGAGGGTTTCTGGGGTCCCTGGTGGTGGGAGCTTCGTTTGGCGTTCATGTTGTCTTCTACCGTGGAATGTGGCAGCCGAGGCAGCAGGGAAGCCCGGATAAGTGCCTAGAAGACGAAGGAAGCCGGAGCTTGTCCTAATCTGACATTGGCACGCATGAGGCCGAGTATATGAAGGACGCACACGCCCCCCCGTGTCCAATCAGGTTGGCGTCATGTCCTCCCTCCCTCGCACTCGCCCAACGCGACACCGGGGCACGACCGTCCCGCTTCCCACAGCCAGCCAGAGCGGTTCAGACTCAGAGTCCAATACTGCTGCTCCTCGCTTGGTTCCCACCCGCTCATACACTCCCTTGGGCACCCCTCGTCCGTCTTATCTTAGACGTTCCTGGTCTGCCGCAGACACCTCACTAGACTCTTCTCGTCCTGGATCTGAACGTGCTCCCACTCCCCCGACTCGTGCAATCACCCCCCTAATATACCCCCGCCCCTCCTCAAGCGCGGACAAGTACACTTCTGTAGAGTCAGACACTCCTCCTGCTACCGCCACCTTCGGTCAGATGTCCTCCACAGCGCCTTACCCCCCTGATAGTGATACTCCACCACCCGACGCCACCACTTTGCAGAGGTTCCCTCGAGCACCCCCCTCCGCTTTTCATTTTCCATTCCAGGCCCATGCAGGCAATCCCGACCCTGGCCTTTCAATCCCTGGCTTGGGCTACCGTTCACGCCGTTCTTCAACAGAGTCCCTCCATGGTGCCTACAGCCCGGCAGCTTCCAGCCCTCCCCGCCGTCCTACCCACGGATCCCATGGCTCGCACACGATGCTCCACGCAAGTCCAGAAGGCGGCTCTTGGGTCGACCATGACCTCGAGCCACCTTCTCCCCCCTTTATGGCCCAAAGGAACGGGTCTCAGCCATACCGCAACGGTGACCCATCATCTCATGTCCCTTCTAACGGCTCGGTTTCAACGACCTTTCGTGCCCCCTTCTTAAGTCCGGCTTCACGGCCCTCCTCTGTATGGTCCCCTCCCTCTCATGCGACTCATTCTCACACCGCTCTCCCTACAACCCTTTCGTACCCTGCATCCGAAATCCCCCTCAAAGCCCCACTCCCTTCTACGCTACTCTCAGAGAAGCTCAAAAAGGATGATAAGCCATGGCTTATTGAGCGCCCAGACGGTCGTACTCGCGCTAGCCGTTGGATCACGCTTCTCATGCTTTTCCTTGGTGCTTGTGGTGCTGGATTGCTCTGCTGGACGGGGTACCAGGACGCAGGAAAAACTATGATTGATCCGAAACAGTTATGCCTGGTCATGGAGGATACTTTCGACAACTTAGACGTAGATAGTGGTGGCACCTGGACGCGCGATGTGGAAATGAGCGGCTTTGGGTGCGTACCATACCTTTTTACGGAAAAGTTATAGAGATCCGAACACCAAGTCGTTTCCATGCGCAGCAATGGCGAGTTTGAAATGGCCACTGCGCTCCCGGACAACTTATTTGTGCGCAACGGCCAGCTTTACATCAAGCCGACTCTCACATCGAATGCTCTGTCAGACCCACAGCAAATATTCGACGGAGGCAACTATACGCTTCAGGGCTGCACGACCCTCCACACCAACGCCTCGGCTTGTTCGGCATCGTCCAGTGATAAGACTGGCGCAACTATCCCCCCGGTCATGAGTGCTCGCCTCAGTACCAAAGGGAGCTACAGCATCCGTTTCGGTAAAGTCGAAGTGGTTGCGAAGCTTCCGCGTGGTGACTGGCTCTGGCCCGCGATTTGGATGGCCCCTCTTAGCTCAGTGTATGGACCGTGGCCCCTTAGTGGCGAGATCGACGTGCGTTCTGCGCGAGTCTGACATCTGTTCGACCGTGATATGCTGAGATACTTGTATCACAGATAATGGAGGCACGCGGAAATAGCCCCTCGTACCCCGCACAAGGCGTAAATTTCGTCCGCTCAACCTTGTCATGGGGCCCCTTGCCGAGTCTCACCTCACGTCTATTCGGTTGGCAGTCACTTAAGCGCTCCACTTATGCGCAACAGTTCCACACATACACGCTTGAATGGACAGAGAACTTCATTAAGATTTATGTTGACTCGCGACTGAAGAACATGGTTGAACTCCAGGTCAACCCCAAGCAGCAGAGCAATGGAGGCTTTTTCTGGAAGCGCGGGAACTTCCCCCTCACTGCGAATAACAACACCGCGGATGAGATCGTCGTTCCCAATCCGTGGACCACCGCGACGGCTCAGAATGCGACCAACGCAGCACCATTCGACCAACGTGCGTCCAAAGTTTAATGCACTAATGAAACAGCTGACTTAGCCGACCCGCTATTCGTTTAGAGTTCTATCTGATCCTCGATCTTGCTGCTGGCGGGACAAGTGGCTGGTTCCCAGATAAACTTGGGAACAAGCCTTGGTTTGATGGCTCGGGTTCTGCGATGCGGGATTTTGCCAGCCAGCAGAGTACTTGGAGTGCCACTTGGCCAGATAATGATGACGATTTATCATTTAGAGTGTACGTGACTCCGGGGTGCTATTCGTACTCTCTTTGCTGACTGATTGCGCAGTGACTCCGTACGCATGTGGAACTTCTGTTGAACTCTGGCCATTTATTTGGGACATGCTTGAGCGATTGACTGGATAATTTGGCCTGGCTTGTAAGTTACGAGACACGGACATTCTTAACAGACTGATCTATTTTATATTCCTTTCTTTTCACTCGCACGCTCGTTACTTCTGTGGCTCACAATTGCGTTTATATCTTTCACGACCCTGCTTTGCTGAACATTTATGACGACAAGGATCCATTTTTGATTTATCTGCCGTTGTCACTCGTCGGACGCTATGCCACAGTCGTGTTGAAAAATGGGAATGAATGTGATACAGTGTCATGCCCGAAGGCTGTTAGCTAAGTATATTGTATAAGTCACATATGAGGGCTCTATGACGGCGGCCTTGACAGAGCGTACACGTCCTACCGTACGAGGGGCAATTGTAGTGCCATATTTATAGCTTCAAGTACCATTAGAAGACAAATAGTTTAATTTAACTCTATCGTCATAAGCCCGAATCGAGCGAGCCCCATCTGCTCAACTTCTCATACCTCACACCCCCATAATTTGAGCCTGGTCGAAAAGAACATCACGTAGACGCTCGGTACACCTCCAAGACTATCTTAGCCACCACGCTCTTCGGACACCTTCTTCCAGTCCACAACTCGAATTGCCCGTAGCCCTGCTCGAGGAGCACTTCGATCCCCATGACCGTATGCCACTTTCGGGCCGGGGTCGCCGTGGTCTTGGCCAGTTTCAGCAGCGGCGTCTCCGCGGGCTTGTAGGCCATGTCGACGACGACGCCGCCCGCGTGCGCACTGAAGAGGGAAGCGGGGAGGAAGAGGGCGTCCGGGACGCCCTCTTCGGTCGTCGTCGCCGACGCTGGCACCGTGGAGACGATGACGCTCGGCGGGGGTCGTCCCTGCGCGGACTCGGATGATGTCACGTCGAGCGTGTCGAGCAGCTCAACACGCGCGCCCGGAATGGCGTGGACCAGTTGTTCCGCGCTCCGCCTCGTGCGGTTGAAGAGGTAGATGCGGGCCGCGCCGAGAGCGTGCAGGGCGTAGATCGCCGCGCGCGCCGTGCCTCCTGCGCCGATGATGAGACAGCTCTCGATCTTGTTGCGCGAGGACGGCGACAGGCGAGCCCGGACGACGTTGCGGATGCCTATCCAGTCCGTGTTGTCGCCGAGGAGGGTCCGTTGACCGTGCGCGTTCGTGAAGGGGATGACGGTGTTTACGGCCCCGATGGCCTCGGCTTCGGGACTGAGCACGTCAAGATGAGCGATGATGTCGCGCTTCAACGGAATGGTGACGGATGCACCGCCAAAATCAGCGCGCCCGAGGGTGGAGCGGACGTCTGCGTCGACGACATCGGCTTCGAGGCGCTCGTAGGAGTGCGGGAGGCCGAGATGTTTGAACGCAGTGTTGTGCAGAGCTGGGGACATGGAATGCGCGATTGGCTTCCCGAAGATGTAAAACCGCTTAGCGGGGAGCTGTCCGATCAAGTGTAGGGCCGTTTGGATTTCCGCGAAGGACAGCTGGCCAGGAGCTGCCTTAGTCGGGAGGAGGGGGTGTGTGACCGGAGTGAAGGTCATATTGAGTATTCTAGACAACTGTCCTACAACGCCCATGTTGATTGCGATGATTGGCTTGGCGTTCCCTGCAGAGAATGCTCGCGTCATGAAGCCGTGCAATGCGGCATTATCGTCGGGCGTGTTCGCTTTGCCGATAATTTTCACGATGTCGCCGTACGCTTTTGCCGCCTCGAGAGTGGCATCCGCAGACGATGAATCCCACTTGAAGTTTCCACTCCAGTCATGCCAAGATGCCACGATCTTCGAGTTCCCTCTGTGTGAGATCAAGTCGCGGATGTTCTTCTCTGGCCAAGTGATCTCAACATCCACATATTCGACACCGAGTCTCAGAGCCAGACGATATAGATCGAAGGCCTCCTTAACAGACTTGTCGGGGAAGGCACCTCCCTGGGATACGGTCCGTACGGTGTATACAATTGGCAGGCAAGATACCCGACGGATGGCTGCGACTTGCTCAGCGACGTAGCCGAGGGGTGCGATGTGCGGGCCCGCGGTATCAAGCTGGCTTCGAGTCCGCAAGAGGTCCACACGAAGTTCGATGGCGTCTACACCGGTGGTAAGTTCCTCAAAGTCGGCCAATGAGGGAGTAACGTCGGGGAACGTCAACGAAAGGAAATATGAGCGGTGTCTGCGCAGGAGGTTTTGCGCAAGGTTCGGCTTTTGGCCGGTTACGTGGCCAAAGAAACGTGCGATCTCATCCCGGACGTTTAGGGATTCGACAGTAGATCGTAGTGAGCCTCCAGCTGGCGCTGGTGCAGCGACGCTGTTAACAAACTCGTAGCTGGAACATTCTGTGAACCAAGGCTCGCGCCTCTTGTTGACGTCGATAATGGGTTCTCCAAATGCCGGCCGGCTAGACTCTGCCCCCAAGAACGCGACGATTTCATCCACCGGGCGGGCGACGCGGACCACAGGACAATCTCTAGCGTAAGCAGTGAGGATCTCGCGTGCCGCAGGGGTCTCGACAATGCCTCCACCGAGACTGATGATATGGCGAGAAGGGAACTGTGCAAGCAACTCCTTGAGCACATCGAGCTCGGCGTCACGGAATGCGGGCCAGCCATACTGCTGGACGTAGTTGCGGATTCCACAGGATAATTTTTGTTCCAAGAAAGCGTCTGCGTCGACGAAGGTCCATCCCAGCGTGGTAGCAGCCAGTTCTCCGATGAAGGTCTTTCCCGAACCGCGCATCCCGATAATGACCACGGACGCAGCTGCATCTTGCCTAGTAGAAGCGTGATCAGCGGTCTGGTGTAGCTCGACCCCCTCAACCTTGAGACCGATCTGCAGGGACTCAGCAAGCGTCCATGGAATGAGAACTAGGCGCACCTTGTTTTCCAGGTCATCCCACCAATTTGGCCATGTCTTTTCTACGCAGCGCTTTTCTTCGATGAGCGTCTCATTGACCACGGATCCGAGCACGCTAAACGCCATCCCAACGCGATGATCATCGTAGCAGTGCACGCTGACGCCGTCTTTGAGTTCAGCTATAGGTTTGCCATACACCTCGAGGCCATCGTCCAGTTCCTTAGTTTCGACACCGAACTTCGCTACATGGCCTAAAGTCAAATATGAACGTAACAACACAGAGGCAACATACCGAGCTGGTCTATCATAGCCCGAATGCGGTTGCACTCTTTGACCCTCTGATTGGCAATGCCTATGATCCTAGTTGTGGTTGGCTGGCTGCCATCACTGAGTTCCCGGTCCTTCGTCGGCGAACTAGCAGCCACTGCAGCAAGCACCGAGGCCGTGAGAAACGCGTCTGTCATGGGTTCCATATCAATCAAACCGATGGCTTTAAGCTGGCCGATTGGTGGGCCCTGCACCATCGTCTCCGTCGCGGTTTGCGTGACGGTGCATCCCATTGGTTCCAGGACTTCCTTCGCGAAGCGCGCGTCTCCCTGTAGTGAAGCGGACCCAATATTCGCTATGGTACAAGACGAGCCGGTAATAGCTGCGATGGCAAGAGGGTACGTTGCACTGCTGGCATCGGATTCGATGTTGTAGTCATTCGGGTTGCGATACACCGCCTTGGGAATGTCGTACACGTCCAAGACGCGGCCAGTGCCCGGATCAACCTTGCGTACGACCTCGACTCCAAAGGTGCGCATCATGGCTATTGTCATGTCGATATAAGGTTGCGAGATAACTTGGCCACCCGTCAGCTCGAGGGTAACCGGCTCCTCCGCATAGGGAGCACAGAGTAGGATGGATGAGACGTATTGACTAGACACGCTCGCAGCCAACTTGATCCGCCCACCCTTAAGGCCTGCGGGGGCGATCGAGAGGGGGAGACAGCCTAGCGACTCGAGGTACTTTATCTGGCTGCCGTTGGCACCGAGCGCGTCAACGAGGGCGCCGATGGGGCGTTGTTTCATCCTCGCATTGCCAGTGATAACGGTGGTAGCGGGCCCATTCTCGGAGGGCTGGACAAGTGTGCAAACAGTGGTCAAGAACCGAGCAGCAGTGCCCGCGTTGCCGAGGTATATCTCCTTGCCCTTGGGTGGCACCGACAGCGACCCTTGTCCGCCGTGGACGACGAGTGTCTCTCCACCATCTTCCCATTCAAAAGTCGCGCCCTGTGTGAAGATGGAAGCGTAAGACGATGCCAAACATGGATGGGAGGGCCAGGTACGGACCTTGAGCTCATGAAGAGCGGTCATCATGACTTGTGTATCGTCAGAGTGCAATAGGTTCCTCAGCTTACAGGTGCCGCTCCCGAGGGCAGCCAACACAAGAGCACGGTTAGAGATGCTCTTTGAACCCGGCGTGGCCATGCGAACTGGACTCTTAGTCGGCACTCCAGGGACAACCTTGGCGGCCTCCGCGAGGGTTTTGCTAATAACAGCGTCCGGAACGACGCTGGCCTTTTGCTCCACCGTCTTGCCGATGGTGGCGAGGAGCACGATCTTCTTCTCAGGTCCGCTGTTCTTCTTGTCGATCCGCATTATGTCGAGCAGGCGGTCGACGGTGAGAAGCCTCGAGACAGGAAGACCCGTGATACGCGGATCCGAGAGCGAGACGGGTAGGTTGTAGCTCTTCAGGCAGCGCGTGAGGCGCCCGACGCCAACCTGTCCAAGATGTCCGAGCTGGCGGGCCACCTCAGCCTCGAGGATCATCCCAACGCTGATACACTCTCCATGCAGCACGCTGGGTGTCAGCACAGCTTCGATTGCGTGCCCGATCGTGTGGCCGAAGTTGACGAGGTTGCGTAGCCCGGTCGTTTCCCGCTCATCGTTGGTGACTATATGCGCTTTCACAGAGATCGAGCCCACGATGACAGAGAGGAGCAGCTCTTGGGCCGCAGAGCGCGTCGCCTTGGTGCGCCCCGAATAGTTGACGCTGGGGGTCTCGATAGCGGCAACGATCTCTGCAGGTCGTGACTCGAGAGCGGCAAAGTCAGCCTCGTTCCAGATGGCAGCGGTCTTTTGAGAGAGCAGGTTGAGTGATCGTACCGTAGGGTAGTAGGACAAGGGCGGGACAGGAGAAACAAAAACGCACCTTGACCACCTCCGCCATGCCATTTGAGAATTCGCGCGCGGGGAGGGTTTCGAGGAATGCGGCGTCTATGAAGATGTATTCGGGCTGCCAGAATGCGCCGATGAGATTCTTCCCGTGCGGTGTGTCGATTGCGGTCTTGCCGCCCACGCTTGAGTCGACCATAGCCAGGAGAGTCGTCGGGATCTGCACGAAACGCACACCGCGCATGCTGCAGACTCGATGCGTTAAGCCGACAAAAGAGAATTAAAGCTGGACAGAAGGACGCACAAAGTTGCAGCAACGAATCCAACCAAATCACCAATGACTCCACCACCAAGCGCAATGATCACAGTGTCGCGCGTACATTTGTTCAGCAGGAGGAAGTCTTCGATCGCAGCCTTACCCTCGCGGCTCTTTGAAGTTTCGCCTGGAGGGATCGCGTGCGTCAGAAAACGTGAGCGTTTACCCGAGCGGGTCAATTTTTCCTCAAATTCTTTGCGAAAAGCATCGAGATGTAGGTGAGCTAAGTTCGTATCTGTGATAAGAGCATAGGCAGACGCGGGGAGCGTGTCGAGGACAGTGCTCGCGATGTAAGGGACGAGATGAAGGCCACAGTGGATGGACGCTTTGCCGAGGATGGAGACCTTGTAGATGTCTGTCTCCGCCATAATGAAAAGAATAATGGAGGTGGAGGGGGGATGTGTTGGTCATTCCGGGTGTGTTCACTGGCAGTAAATAGCTTATAGTACCCGTGGGAATCGGAACGCTCAAACGGCCAAACTTGCCTAAGACGTCGGACGAGCTAACGGGCGCCTTGATCATCGGGAAAAAAGGATAACATACAGGAGAAACAAAATCAATCAACGACTCTATGCAATGAAAGCGATTCAACATAAGCTAGCTCTATGGTCATTAGAGGACAAAAAAACATCTATGGTGGGGTACCTCGATGGTGAGATATGATTTAGTCTCGGACGAGATCACTGAGACCTCGTCATCAGTTGAGTGTGACGACGGTGACAGTCAGCATAGCCACATACCGTCCAAAAAGTTTCACTTTCAACCAATCGGTAGCGACCAACACCCGATTCCGTAGGGAAAAAAGTGTGCTCAGGTAAGCACTCCGCCAGAACAGGAATGTTGCAACGCCCCCGGAGGAAAACTGAGCACATGGTTAAAATCGGGTCACGACGACCAAAACAGCCGTCTCACCTTGTGGTGGAAGAACTCTAGGTCAGCAATAGCCTTTTCTGAGCCAATGTATGCGAGTGAGCCCTGATGCGAGTAGTGGAACGGCCGTAAGTTCTCTAATTTCGTGAGTTGTTTCTCCAGGCCCTCAGTGCTCCTTCCTTCCTGCTTTTCAGCCGTAATCTGCTCCAACAGTGCGTCACGCTTGGCAAGCTGTTTAAACAGCCGTGCAAGGTAGGCTCCTTGCTGCGAGGCGACTTGTGCCGTGGGCGCGTACTGTGAAGAGGTACAATCACCCAGGGCGAAGATGGTACCGTCTGTGCCAGCCATACGGAGGTGATCTTTGACCGAGGAATCAACCAAATCAGACAGCAGTCGAGAAGATGGGAGAAATCCCTCACCGTCAACAGTGATGCCCCGTCTATTCTTCTGAGCATCAGGCAGGCGTGACATGAGGTCAATAGACACCCCTCGCGCCCTGTTTCCCGCAGCCCATACAACCATTCCAACTGGCACTTCCTTGATGGTCTTGTCTGGCATCTGCAACACAATGCTCTTCTCCTTGACCTCTTTCACCATCGTGCCCGTCAAGAGGTCGATTTTTGACTCTTTGAACGTAGAAACTGTATAGTCAATTAATTCTCGACTGAACATCGGCAACACTGAGGGCAAGGCCTCGATAAGGGTGATCTTGATCTTGTTGGAAAGCTCGGGATACCAGGATCTGAGATCATCCTACAAAGAATGAGATACAGGGACCGAACGAACACAAGAACGCAGACCTCCAGGAAATCATGCAATTCCCCACTGAAAAATCGTTAGAAAACAATCAGCTGAGACTACTACACAACCAACCTAACTTCGATTCCAGTTGGCCCGCCGCCAACGACAACCTGGTCTTCTCAGCAGATACTCGTGAAATACAAGGAGAGCCCTTACCATGTGGAGTAAACGTTCGATCTCCTCTTCGCTCTGGCCAGGGAAGCCAGCCGACTCGACACCTGAGGCTGCGATGAGATCTCAACAAGCCAACAGCCTTGCTAATACTTACAATACATGAAGCGACGCTTGAACTAGGAAAGAGTGTTGAATTTCCACTATATATTCGTGCTTTACATGGGGACTTACTTTCTCAGCATCCTGGATTTCCTTCATAAAGCACGAATGTTCCTTGACACCTGGGATGCCAAATGTTTGTGTCTCTGTGCCGACCGCATAGATGAGGTAATCAAATGGTATCGTGGTTGATGAAACCTCGCCTTGGACTTCCGTCTCATCTGCGTGCCAGGGTAAGAGAAACCAAATATTGGGATATTAAGAGCCCGCACCGGCAAAGGTTATGGTTTTTGCTATAGGCTGCAGTTCAAATGAGGACTTGACGAGATGAAGGATGATGAACACAAACGTCGACAGATTTCGCCTCTGCCTCGATGACAGTAATTTTTCGATCTTTGTGGCGTGTCAAATAACGAATTGCTTGGCTTTCTGGTCAGCCGGAAGTTCAACCAACTAAGAAGCGACGGCCTACGTTGCAAGATAGAGTTGCTGGCGAGTGTACCGACCGCGACACTTGGCAACAGCGGGGTGAAGAGAAAGAAATTGCGAGGGCTGATAACAGTCACGTTATATTCGGACGTCTCAAGATTCTTGAGAAACGCAGTTGAGCCCCAACCGCTGCCGACAACAACGACATTCTTCTTCGAGGGGTCATGTGGCAGCTGTGGACCAGGATGCCGCTCCCTTTGGGTGATATAGTAAAAGAGACCACCGGAGGTCACGATGGTGATAAGAGTGACTCTTCCGAGAGCTTGAAGGGCGCGACGCCATCTAGAGAGCTCCGGGTGGGGGGGTGAAGGTGGCGTCTACAATCATGATAGGCTATTAAGAGACAATGATTGGACACGAGACCGCGGGATGCTCACTGGAGTGGTGGGAGAAGTGGAGAGCAGTCTACGAAAGTCCTGTGCGTATCTAACATCGAATGCGCGTTGTCTCGGTAAAGGACGAACGAGGGACCGCGATGCGGTCATGCGAACTGTTGAAAAGCAAGTTAGAGCACTGGGAAATGACAAGAGAGATGGGGAGAACATACGAAAGGGAGAAGACATGTCAGAGAAGAGCAAGGGGAGGGAATAGTCGGAACAGAGAGATTCTTATTTGGCTCTCGTTTACGGCAGGCGTCATTCGACAGCCAATCAGCCACTCTAAAAAGTTACCCTATTCGTCAACGTGTGCAGCGCCGCCCTCCTGGTTCAGTCGGGTCAAGGTTGTCACTTCAAGTCGATCTTTTAGTTGTGTATATAAGCTACGGTCAAGTCGCCAAGCTAGTAGAGGCAATGTCAACATTCTAACCACCAATAACTTATTAGGCTGATAACAGTAATGTGTGTGTTGCATTGTGTTGTGCTATTGGGTGTGATATCTTGGCTAAATCTAAATAATGTTTCGGGAGTTTCCACACGTCACATGTGTGATGGGGGTCTTCAATGTGACATGATTTTTTACAATGCACATGATGTGTGACGCATATGCAAGTTGGCTAGCTCAGGTCTGGACTGTTCCCCCTGGTCCCCTTGGTCCTGTTCCTGTTGTTGATCAGACATGGACACAGAGAAGAAGTAATAAGGGAGGAAAGGCAAGGGAGGTGCAGAACCAGACTAGACGAAAGTGGGCCCGACAAAAAGAAAATTTTCACGCATGCTGATCATATGCATCACACATCACGTGCACCGTGACTAACTGGCAAACCCAAAAAAAAAAATCATGTCACGTTGAAGACCCCCGTCACACCGGTGACATGCGGAAACTCCCGATAGCACACCTATAGCACAACACAACCTATAGCACAACACAACGCAACACATACGTTGCCATATGAGCCTTATTAGTTGACAGACAGACATGTTCTAGTAGATTGACAACGACGCCTCAAGTCTTACTTTCGTACTATACCACTATCAAAACTCCGATAGGTATCTTTGCTGTGAGATCAACAGTACCACCTGCGATCTCCCCTTCCCTCGTCCGCTGCGTCCTCATTGACCCCATTGACCCCATCGTCGCGGAGCTTCATAACCATATCCACCATCATCCTCATCCTCTTCCGCCGCTTCGCCACCCTCATAGTCCTCATCTTGGGCATTATAACCTTGTTCATCTTCCTCCTCATCTACCGGTTCGCCACCAGCGTAGTCTTGCTCCTCATTAGGCCCTTCTTCGTCCGGCTCTTGCTCCCGGACTTCTTCATCATCTCCCTCTGGCTGGTCTGCACCACCTTCGAATTCGTCTACGGCCTCTCCTTCTGCGTCTTCATCATAGTTGTGGGCAACATCACCGTACTCCCCATGCCCCTGAACTTCATGGTTTGTGGGGCTGTGTAGCTCTGGCTCATCCTGACCCTGTCCATAAGATCTTTGTTCGTGATCACCGTTTCCACGGGGTGGAACCACCTGCTGAAGTACCGAATGAAGTACCGAATCTTGGCCAACAACAGGGATCGACCTGCTGGTGGCTGGTTGATTCAGACGCAGGAGCTGAATGAACACGTTGATATCTCAGGCAACTGGGCCAATCACTCACTTTGTTCCGCGACATCAGACGTGTCTGCGTTCTGCCCACTCTCACCTCCATCCTCAGAAGTCCACGCGTCCTCGGAGTCCCATACGCTCTGTTCTTCAAAATCTTCTAATTCAGTGTCAAACTCTTGCTTGCGGTATTTCTGACAAAAGATTAGCGAACTAGTGCCTGACAAATAGAAAAGCATCTCACTCTGTAGTAATCCTCGAGCAGACCGTTTGCATAGTATCGGATCTGTGTATCGACATCTGTGCGTTGGCGGCGCCAAATCATCTTCAAGTCCGTGATGCGGTCTCGCATAGCATCGACCAGCACCACAACGCTCGATATCGCTTGCTCAACGACCTCTGAGGACACATTCGGCTTGCTCATGAGCCACAAGTGTCGCGATACCAGCAGCGAGGTGAGAGGGCAAAAAGTCTGGTTTTGCGGGTATGAGTACCTCACATGCAACGCGAACGCCATCACCATACCGACTCAATGCGGTCGCTACCCGTGAGTGCTGCGAGCACCGAGTAGTCAATCCTGTGGCTAACACTTCTGAGGCGCATCTTGATTTCATTCTCATTTCGAGTTCGCAGCTCATCGCGCAACCGATCCATCTTCATTTCCACCGAAGGATCGAGGTCGCGCATGATGTAGAGACTGTTGACGAAGAAAGCGGCACGCTCCTGTGTCTCTGAGAGGTAATAGGCAACAAGATCACCGCGAGGACCTCCTGCGTCCCTAAGCTTCTGGAGCTGCGTGTAAGTCTTGTTGATCCGTTCTTTGTACCTGTGTGAATGTTAGAATTCGACAGATGGCACGGTAGGAAATGTGACAAACAGTCGATTGTCTGCATCCCAGCCATATGCCCAACTTCCGCCACGAGTTATGAATGCTGAAGTAAGCCAAATATAAGTACGTACTATGCAATCCATTGAGGCAGAGTCCACTTCTCGGGCTTTTTGCGCAGGAAATCATTGACTTCCTCGATGGATATATAACCACTATTGTCTTCATTACAACATATTTTTCAGAGAGACAGCCCAGATGAATTCGTGATGGTATTCTTACCATCATCGATGGCATCCCCAATGGCTTCTCGCATTCTTGGTCAACGTCAGGTAATCAACAGGAGCTGATACTCACAAGGATGGACTAGGGCGGGTGACGGGTAAGCTCTTGCTCAAGTAGTAAGACAAACTACGCACAGTGAACTTTGGAGATTATGGCCTTGGTCCAGGAATCCTCACGTTCTGCACGGTTGTGCTCCGCCTTATACTGCTTGAATTGTCTGTTGAAGTAATAATTCATCCCATCAATAAGCTGTCGGCGTTTCACGCTGGATTCTTTCGCAGCCTTGCTAGGAGTAAGCACTCTCTTTAGCAACGCTACGATTACACTCACGATATCTAGGTTGCGATTGTAAGTGCGAAAAGTCTCTCGAATACATGAAAGCTCACTTTTCCAAATCTCCTTCATGTCAGGATTGCAAATTAGCTCATAAGGACCTGACTTCAGCTCATTTAAGATCATTTCTTGTGACTCGTCGATCCGTTGCTCCAGGGCAAACTGGAACTTCAACATAAACGAGGCTCTGCGGCAGTGGTGAGTTGATTATTAGCTGGGAAGTGGCTCTCCAGCTCACTGGCTATGTTTGAAGGTCTCTTCGACGCCTTCCTTTATGACCCTTAGAATACCTGGGTTGAGATTCTCGCCTACTGTTGCAGCTAGTTGTTCCAAAAGTTGGTCGTTCTGGATCCAGCAATAATAAGGAAGCCGATCAAGATGACCTCGAACCCTGCGCTTACCGTCCGGACTACCTCTTCTCCCCCATGACTGGATACAAAGGTTGTTGCACTGTCCTCGTTCCCATCGCTGACAGCAGCATAGAACCCGTGGTTCTTGGCCAGGCGTGACTCGATTCGCGAGAGAGCATCAGTATGTGTGCTCAATATCAGCACGGCTTGTTGGGACAGCAAAGAGGTCAAGTCATGTTTAAGTGCTACAAGTCGGTTGGTAAAATCTTGAAGGCTATCTTTGTTGCTTTTCGAGTGCAGTAGATGTTCTGTGAATTGTCGTCAGACATCATGCGGAAAGACGTTATTGAGCAGGATCTCACTAAGCTTAGACTTGAGTGCCTTGGCTTCATAGAAAACTCTGGGATTGAAGTCAGTAAGTCACCATCCACGTATACTTTATGAACGTACTCGCAAAATTGACCAAACTCCTTCATCAGACCCGTAAAGCGCTGCAGCAAGTTCTCAAGAGGGCGAGTAAGGGTCGTCACAGTTTGAAAGCCGGGGTTCAATGCGCCTAGATTGGCCAAGGCTGTTGCCTGGCAGTACGGTGGGGTTCAGATGGCCGCAGCATCACTCAGGTTAATGCGTACCAAGTCTAAAAAGAGCAGTGCAATCCGCACATCATTATCGCGCCGGTCTACCTCAAGCTGTACCAAGACCTACACTTGGTGAGATCACAAGCTGAGGAAGTAATGAAGATGACACATACAGCGAGGGTGTTACTGGCGACCTTGCACGGCGGGAAAAAGGCACCGATCCCGTCGAGCAAATTGGCTACTTGCAAAGCGGGCTCGAGGAGCGCATTGACTATCTCACTAGCCTTGGAGACGACCTTATTTCGATTCTCCTTTGAAGTCCGCGCCTTGTCAACACCTGTGCGTGCCTTTGACATTGCTGCCTCGGCATATTCGATACTCTCCGTCACACTTTGAAAAACCTCATCTAGTGATTGCGTCAGTAGAGGTCATACGAGGAGGTCGAATACACTACTACTTGCCTGTTTGTACGGTCGCCATATTCACTGAGAACAACGATACAGTAGCTGATGGTTATTGATAAGGAGAAAGAATATGCCCTGTTTTTTTTAAGAGCGCGGGTTCTTTGCACCACTCCATTAGAATGTATTTTAATCTGACAGTAGACGCCGTGAAGTGGGTGTGATGATCACGACATTCAGATCAAAGCGACCAGGCGACATTGATACGGATGACTCACTGATGGGCGAGACAAAGTTAAATGACGACAAATTGGGTTACGTCAAGACCCTGACAGCGGATGACGAAGTCTCTCCGTTGAGATGAGTTGCCAACTGATGGGTAGCAAGCTGTCAGAACATTAAGGGAAAGGGATCCTGGTAACTGTGGCCCCGGGCCGTGCGTAGACTAGCGAGGTGGCGAGGTGGACACCGTCTGGTCCAAGTATGCAGTGCGGGCTATTATTCCTCTGAGGAAAAGGTATGGTCTGAGTCGTGGCTGCTAATTCACTGTACTGTACTAGACCTATAGCAGTGCGGCCTGAGCGCTGTGCGCCGACCTTGCTGCATCTGCACAACCTTAAAGGGAATGAGGAAGATACTGTATGGGGCTATTTATGGGCACCCGGTTCAATTCTGAGTAGCCAAGCCAATCAGGTTTCAGTGCATTGAATCGTATATTGTGATCTGATCTAGGCAAAGTGACTCGACTTTGAATGGCCATCAGAGTAAATCCCGACATCGCTCCCGTGCATCACTCAGGTTCGGAGTCTCGGAGTCAATAAATGCGCAACGCACCCATTCAGATGAGTGACGCCTTTCAGGGAACGTCGCAAAAAACCCGGGATTTGGATGGTCCAACATGCCACCTGGCCATAGTGCACCTACCCACTGATTTCTGTCCTCTGGCCAATCACACCATCTAACACTTGGCTCCCACTTATCTTGGGGCATCCGAACAACGTGCCAAATCGAGTGCTGCCTCCCAACCCTCGGTACGCCCTAACTACTGTGTGAGACCCTCTTGAACTTGCTCATCACTCATCATCCCGGCAGTGAGCCCCAAGGACAACGCCCTACCACAATGAGCTACTGTTGCTCTTGTTCACACGCCGTACGACGATGGAGGTTGACAGGTTTCCTGTCGGTGATACTACAGATTTGCTACAGTAACTGTATAGAGAACATAGATAGGTACGCTTGCCTGTACGCGTCAACATGGATGGTTCATCCTACCCCATCTGTGTGTCGGTTGACAATTCAGCATCATGTCCTGTACCGTACGCGTTGACACGCGACCCAAAACTCATTTCCACCAGGTTCGCACCAGCCCACGGGACCCAGGTCACACTCTGCACACGCGAGGAGTTTCAGAGGTTTGTCTGGATTTCTAAGGTTTAAGAAGATGGGCTTTGGATCTGAGTGTGTGCGAACCTGTATGTATAGGCTTGGAGAAGCCGATATTCTCGAACAACATAGGTGATGGAGTTACGAGCCACCAGTGTGTCTTGTCAGGTGGAGGAGGTAGAGCGGGGAGGTCTGGATGACTAATGTTAGGGGGTTCTATCTGTGCTAGGAGTTCCACGTTATCCCCACTGGTAATTGGAAAGAACCCTCACCTGCACGCTTTCGCGTTCTTGAAGAACGGCTATGCCTCGTCGAAGGATAATGCTCCCACAACGCTCACTTACACATAACAAATCATAGCGGTTTGACCTCTGGTCTCCCTTCTCGGTGACATCAAGAATACCACCTTGAAATGACGAAAGTAGCTGTCCCTGCCGCCGGGGCGAAACACCCTGATCTTGCAGGGCCTCGAGGAGCCCCGATGGGATCGTTTGTGGGACATCTTCGGGGTCACGCTGCTTTTCAGATGGCACGACCCATTCAAGCTCAAGCCAGGGAACGCCGGCGAAGGATATGCTGCTCAAACCGCGCGACTTGAAACCAACATGCTCGTAGAAGGCAAGCTTGTCCTCGTGCACAATGAGGAGAACGCGTTCGTAGGAGCCCGGGTTGCCAGGCGACATTGGTACTCGGCGAGTAGGGCACTAGCAATACCTCGTCTGCGTGCATCGGGGGCCACGCACACGCCATGGATCAGCACTGTGCGTGCACCGGGTATGTGCGTAGACATGGACTCAGAAGTGAGGGTAGCCTCGGAGGAGAGCACGCCGTCTACGTAACCAAGGAGGGCACGTTTGCCGCTTGTCTGGGGTACAAATGCACCGAGGAAGAGGTCCGGAGCATTGGCCTGACGGAAGCTGCAAATGTGTGACAACTTACATCAAAATATAGCGAGAATGCATGACATCGCAAACGTACCGCAACTTCTCGATGGTAGCGGCTTCGTCGGTCGAAAACCCTAGAAAAACTGGTGATATAGGGGATGTAAGGATGGAAGTAGGCTTACCTTGAATTTCAAGCTTGTGGACAGCTTCCACTTCCTCTGCTAAGATGAGGTCAAAAAAGAGATCTTCGGGTAATGCGGCAGAGGGCATGGCAAAGTGGGCGTGGGTCAATTGAAGCTGATGGGACCTGCTATAAATCATCTAATCTTTCCTGATTGACTGGAATAGGAAAAATGGTCCCGTGACTTTAGGGAAGTGGAACCTGATCAGTGGTTGGTTGAAAAGTTGAAAAACGGCACCATAACGACACCAACAACACCGCATCCGCACGATGTTGTCATTCGTGCTCAGACGTGCAATTTTGCGCCCCGGTATTTTCTCATTCTCAACCGTGCCCAAGTTGCCAACATGCGCCATCTTGTCAAACCGGTATCTCTTGTCAAACTGGTACCCCGCTTTGGCCATGCAGAGGAACCTTGCAACTATTGCGAAAGATCAAAACTCAGGGGCCGCAGCGAATTCTGAACCTGAACCTGAACCCGAGTCAAAGCGCAAGTCAACGCGCAGAAAAGCGGGGTCTAGCACCAAGGTGGCAGGAAAGGTTACAGGGAAGAAGACCGAGCGTGCGAAGGAGACCAAGATGAAGCCGAAGCCGAAGAGTATGCACCTTTCTTTTTTCACTTGCAACTCACATACTTGTGTTCGGTGTTCATGGCCTATCTTGACAGTCACCATTAAGCCTGGGGACCTGCCACCCAAGTCTCCGGGCAGTATTTATACTCTGTGGTTCGCTGAATGGTATCGCTCCCAGCCCAAGATCGAAGGCCCCCAGGCCGCCCAGAATCGTATCAGAGAAGCTGCCAAGGTCTGGCACACGATTTCTGAGTCTGATAAACAGGTCTGTATCCTAATACATTCAAGTGCTTACGCGTTCTAAATGTCCGCACAGCGATATCGCGAAAAACTCTATGACCTGCGGGCAGAGTATCACAGACGCCTTGAGGAGTGGCGCAAGCAAGTCGACCCTGGCGTCCTACGCGAGCTGAATCTTCGTCGGGTAGCCAGTGGCCGGCGTCGTATCCGCGGCCCTAGCTCCGGCCGACCCATCCCTGGGTTCTTTCGGTATGTGCATGACTACCACGCATGGTCGCAAAAGTGTTAAGAAAGATTCAAGGTACTTTCTATACGTGCGACAACATGAGTACCCACGCACAGAGGAAGACTACAAAACTTATTTTAGGGCTGTAGCTCAGCGGGCCTCGAGCCAATGGAAGGCAATGAGCGATGCCGAGAGGGCGGTATGGGTCACCTTTCTGTAGGTTGATCGATGAGAAGCTGACCACTTTGTATGGATAGAAATATACTGATGAAGCGAAAGCTGACTTCGCTGCTTGGCGCGAAAAGAGGGCGGAAAGCCAGGCCAGGCAGTAGAGGCTAAATGGTTTGTTCTGGACCCATGAAAGGCCAAATCCAAGACAGCCCTCTTTTGTATAATAACTGATATCGCTGCAATGCCCGATTCACGAAATCCTTACGGCCTTGACTGCCTCATCCCAGATACATTACTGCTTCTACCTGTAGTCTAGTCAACCTTCTTTTGATGGACGGGCTTGCTTTGTGCCATAGTCAACTTCAATAAACACTGTCTTATATTTCTTGCATCTCCTAGCAAAGCAAAGGAGAACAAAATAACAAACTCCCTGGCGGGGAGTCGAACCCCGCTCTCGCGCGGTCAGATCGAATGACAGGCGCGTGTACTAATCCGATATACTACCAGGGACATATAAAAGCGTCTCACTTAAACAATTAATAATTTGACCTCCAGCTGCATATGCTTCAACATCGACTTTCTTTTGCTTTTGAACTTTTGAATTACCTGGTCACACACCCTCAACATGTCCTCCGGCGACCTGTTCTCCTTCCTTGACAACGACAATGGTTCTGAGAACAGCGACTCAGATACCACCTCCAATGCTATGCAGGTTGACAGTGTCCCTCGTACAAAGCCGGCACGCGCGTCTGCACCGTCTAACAAGAACAAGCGTTCCGCTACATCTTCTGAGCTGCAAACGATAAAATCTCCACCACCATCACCGCCATCAGAAGATGAGCCACCCTCTAAAAAGAAACGCTTAGATGCTCCATCCTCCTCTGCACCGGCGGTCGTGGTAGATGAGTTTGAGACCGAGGCAAAGCGAGAAGTTGCAGCGAGCGCAGGGCTCACTGGTGCGACAGAAGCGGCAGGCTCCCGATTAGAGTTGCGACACCAGGCAAGACCGCAAGAAACGTTCCTTGAATTGTTAGCTGATTGCTAGCTCTAGGTTCGACATCAAGTTGCCGTACCACCAGGCTATCCTTATATCCCCATCGCCTCCCATGTCCCCCCGGCAAAGCCTGCACGCGAGTACAAGTTCACTCTCGATCCTTTTCAACAAGTTTCCATCCATGCTATCCAGCGGAATGAGAGTGTCCTCGTGTCTGCACATACCAGCGCAGGAAAGACCGTTGTCGCTGAGTACGCAATTGCGCAGGCATTGCAAAATAAGCAGCGGGTCATCTACACAAGTCCAATCAAGGTTGGTCTTGATAGAAAAATGCCTGCGCCTTCATTCCGGTAGCCTGACACCTCTTAGGCTCTCAGTAACCAAAAATATCGTGAGATGGAAGCCGAATTTGGGGACGTTGGGCTGATGACAGGAGATGTTACCCGTAATCCATCTGCGTCGTGTCTGGTGATGACCACAGAGGTACATCTAGGCTTTATTGCGCTTTCGAACTTTTCTTAGATCTTCGTCCGCAGATCCTCCGATCCATGCTCTATCGTGGCTCCGAGATAATGCGAGAGGTCGCCTGGGTTATCTTCGATGAGATCCACTACATGCGTGACAAAGAGCGTGGTGTCGTTTGGGAAGAAGCTATCATCCTTCTTCCGCATACAGTGCGCTATGTCTTTCTCTCTGCCACCATACCCAACGCGATGCAATTCTGTGAATGGATATGTCGCTCTCACGAGCAACCATGTCATGTCGTCTATACCGACTTCCGACCAACGCCATTACAACATTATCTCTTCCCTGCTGGTGGTGAAGGCATATATCTGGTGCTCAATGAGAAGGGCGAATTCCGCGAGGACAATTTCTCCAAGGCCATGGGGATGCTGCAGGAACGCGCTGGTGAGGACCCCGCTGATCCAAGGAGTGGCAAAGGCCGCAAAGGAAAAACAAAGAAAGGTGGAGACAAAAAGGGTGAGCTACTTCACGATAACGCCATGATGAAACTGACTTGTGGAAGGACCATCTGATATCTCTAAGATCATCCGAATGATCATGCTCAAGAACTACAACCCGGTGATCGTCTTCGCATTCAGCAAGCGTGAATGTGAAGGTCTGCACTCACACTCTCGAAGTTCGAGTTCAATAGCGCAGACGAACAAGCCACCGTTGAGAAAGTCTTCGCGAATGCCATCGCAGGACTCGCACCGGCCGACCGCACGCTTCCCCAGATCGAAAATATACTTCCACTGCTCCGCCGAGGTATTGGCATCCACCACGGGGGCCTGCTCCCAATCCTGAAGGAGGTCATCGAGATATTGTTTCAAGAAGGTGTAATCAAAGTCCTCTTCGCAACTGAGACGTTCTCCATCGGCCTCAATATGCCGGCTAAGACCGTCGTTTTCACCGCCGCCCGCAAGTTTGATGGGCATGAGTTCCGCGACTTGTCTTCGGGTGAATACATCCAGATGTCAGGTCGCGCTGGTCGACGTGGGCTAGATGACCGAGGCGTAGTAATTATGATGTGTGACGAGAAGCTCGAGCCTGCTGCTGCAATGACAATGATCAAGGGCGAGGCCGACCGTTTGGACTCGGCATTCCACTTGGGCTACAACATGATTCTCAACTTGATGAAGATTGAAGTTATCAGCCCAGAGTACATGCTCGAACGCTGTTTCCTGCAGTTCCAGAGCAGCGCCGGTGTGCCAGTCCTCGAGGAGGGTGAGAAAGTCAGCCTTTCCGATATAAGATTCCCCTTATGCCTTTCCCAGAGCTCAAGCGTGAGGAAGAAGCAAAAGGCTCGATAGTGGTTCCAGACGAGGAGCTGGTTACTCAGTATTATGAATACCGGCAACAGCTAGATCAAATGTCTGCCGATTTTCGCGAAGTTGTTCACCATCCGAGCTACAGTTTGCCATTCTTGCAAACTGGTCGGCTTGTTAAGGTCAAACATAAGGACCTTGATTTTGGCTGGGGCACTGTCGTTAACTATCAGAAACGGGCCCCACCGAAGGTGCGCTGATCAGTCATCCATTCCACGCGCAAGACAAGTCTGATATGACATTCTTGCAGAATCAACCTGTACCCAAAGACGACATCCCACCTCACGAACAATATGTTGTGGATGTTCTTCTAAACTGTGCCCAGGATTCTACTGTACCGAAAGATCGCTCCACATTTACCGCCACCCCAGGCGGTGTGCTGCCTTGTCCCCCAGGGCAGAAGGGGGAACCTCTAGTTGTGCCTGTGTTGTTATCGACTCTCAACGGGATAAGCCACCTACGCATATACTTGCCTAAAGACTTGCGCCCGATTGGCCCGCGCGAGACGGTCTGGAAGAACGTCCTCGAGGTTCAACGCCGGTCACCCGATGGTATCCCATTCCTCGACCCAATCGAGAACATGGACATCAAAGACGAGAAGTTCAAGGTGCTGGTCAAGGTGAAATCACGTCTATATTCGATTCTCCTATTGTAATAACATCTACACATTTAGAAAATCCAAACTATGGAACAGAAGATGTTTGCGAGTCCGCTCCACAAGGATCCGCGCTTACCAGAACTCTATGACCTATACTCACGAAAGCGCGCTGCGCAAGATCGCGTGCGTGCGTTGAAAAAGCGCATCCAGGCGACGCACGATGTTCTGCAGATGGAGGAACTCAAGTCGCGTAAACGCGTACTTCGTAGACTGGGTTTCACAACTGCGGATGATATTGTAGACGTGAAAGGCCGTGTTGCATGTGAGATCAGCACAGGCGACGAGTTGCTACTTACCGAGCTCATTTTCAATGGCGTATTTAATCCGCTGGCTCCGGAGCACTGTGCGGGGCTACTCAGCTGCTTTGTCTTCACGGAAAAGGTCAGTGGACCTCAATAATGGAGCCGAGGCCAAATATTGACTGTTGTGCAGAGTGAACACCAAACCAAGTTGAAAGAGGAACTTGCGGCGCCTCTACGTGTTATGCAGGAGATCGTGCGACGCATCGCCAGAGTCTGCAATGAGTCCAAGTTACCAATCGTAGAGGAAGAATACGTTCAGTCGTTCAAAGTCGAGCTTATGGACGCGGTGGTGCAATGGTGCCGGGGAGCATCGTTCTCGGACATCTGCAAGGCAAGTGCTCTTCGCGAAAATGCATGCCTCTCCACCGTGCTTGACCTCTCAGCGCATCCCCGTAGCTCACAGACCAGTTCGAGGGGAGCCTTATTCGCGTCTTCCGGCGATTGCAAGAGCTCATTCGACAGATGGCCCAGGCTGCAAAGGTCATCGGCAACGTTGAGCTACAGCGAAAATTCGAAAAAGCATCCGAGATGCTCGAGCGGCCAAACTCGGTCATCTTTGCCTCGTCATTGTACCTCTAAAGCATTATATGGTCGTGGCACCCTTTTTATTTTTCTGTTGGGTTTGGATCCTGCATACATGGCGGCAGACGAGCAGAAAGAGACAGGCAAGAAATGAGATAGGGTAAGCGAAAAACAAGAGAGTTTACGAGCCAGGAGATTCTGTACGTACGCTGAAGTCCCGCCTTTCCTTTACCTGCCGTGAACTCTTCAGCACGGCCCGTTATCGGCCCAAGCCCGGCCACACGCTCAATTATTGCCTATTCATGAACCTTACATCAACAGACTCACCCGGAACGTCCTTCGCGGTCCATAAATGGGCGTTTGCAAATGATCTCAGCTCGCGAGTGTTTTATCATGACAGGGGGAATGATTACGATAAGTGATAAGTGGCCGAGCTAGTTGGTGAGGACAATGTCAAAGGATGACACGAGTAAGATCCTTTGAAGGTGGGGCCTACTGGGAATTTCAGATTGCTATGGCCACACAAACCCCCCCCCCCCCCCCTTGCTCGGGGTGGAGGATGTAGGCATTGGTCGAGGGAACGCAGAGGGCGATGTTGAGCTAGGCGGTCCCGTTGTGCTTAAATATGCGGTATCAAGTCAAGGAGATGGCGTCAGGGTGCTTAACTGTATATGATTCTGGACCCCAAGAGAACATCAGATTCATGGTGAGAGATACAAGGACGATGGGCATACGGGAGTCTGGTCAAGGCTCCCGTACACGCCGACAGTGGTACTAACGAGTGCCACGGTAATGCAGACCCTATCTTACCTGATAACTCACCACCAGATACCCAGCGGTCTCTCTCATCTCTGAATTGAGCATACGTCCATGGACATGGACCTGGCGGGGCCATTTGCTTGGACGTATTGCCTTT
This sequence comes from Russula compacta, assembly GCA_022376555.1. NCBI lineage: Eukaryota > Fungi > Basidiomycota > Agaricomycetes > Russulales > Russulaceae > Russula > Russula compacta. Next base: position 85,175 of record WTXH01000044.1, on the reverse strand, counting down.
AGAGCAGCAATATGAGGCGTATTGTATGGAACTTGCTCTCTGGTTATACGAATAACTGGTCACATCTGCGGTGTTCTCAAACACCTGCGCACCGAATAGACGCTGCTTCGATAGTTCCCTGTCCGATCTATTGAGCCAGACTGCCACCCAACCTGCGCGAGCATCTCGGAAAGTGGGCGTAGTTCGTCATATGGCTTCCAGGGGCCTTCATACAGTGGAATGGGATATCCTCGTGGACATGAAGTCTCAAGGTGCGAGATAATCACGACGTAGATAAAACGCATGGACATTACATAGAGTACGTCAAGCAGTGAGTTGCAGGTGGGTGTAATTTTCCGCTGTCAAGGCGAACTCGAGTGAACATTCAAAATGTAGAGATCCCTATCAGGAGTCGAACCGAAGAGATCTCCACTTCGCTTCGGTCCCGTAAAGGATCCATTACAGCTTACAGTGTGTGGGAGTGTGTGACGTTGTCCCGGGATGACATGATGACAAGTAGCCTTTCGTGACTAGAATCTAAACCAATAGTGAAGCATATGAAGACAATGCTTTCAAGTTGAAGAACTCGGAAACCACACCCGCCAGAGAGCTAGAGATAACTTCATGATGGCTGGGTCGGAACTATGTGGTTGAGAGGAAAGAGCTGCACAGAATCACTGGCACTGGAATTTTGTCTTGGTGAGGGGCTTAGGAGGGACGCTGTCCATGGTAGTATTACAGTATGATAATATCACAAATAGTTTAATCTAATCTAATCCCTGGTAGTATATCGGATTAGTACACGCGCCTGTCATTTCAGCTGACCGCGCGAGAGCGGGGTTCGACTCCCCGCCAGGGAGATTAGTTTTTTTCTTTTTAGGCTCTGGCCACAATTTCAAATCGAATGGCAAATTTGTCTATTCTCCTTTCATAGCTAACTATCATATTCCATCTCGTTCTATCCTTCACCATCTTGTCCCACTTGCGCCCTTGCTTGGCACCTTCCAGCTTCCGTCCCTTGCATCGCTTGCGCCACCCCAACCTCTCCGATGCCGCTTGTCTTTTGTACAAGTGGCTCCGTGCAGACCGCGTCGCCCAACCTCATCAAACTCGCGTCATCGCCAGCCGACTCAATTTGAGGACTTGTTGGACTTGCGATCTCGGTATCTTACAGCCCGTACATCCTACTTCGCTTTTTGTCTCTGTCTCTCATTGCTTTCCCCTCTGACTGCTTTCCTCCTTACGATACAGCCTCGGACGGCTAATGTAGGTACAGATTCGAGTGAATATACCCCCGGTGACGCATAAGAGAACCCACGTCGCCTACTCCCCATCTGCGAATGTAGGGTCCCGTGAAGTGCGCCGTCGCCCCCTCTCATCCCCCTTTTTGTGTACTCGTTGAGTTACCACGGAATGCATTCATACTCGCGCGTGCTTCAAAACGTTTTTACTTCTCCTTCCTGCTCATTCCTCCCCCTCTCTGCTGACTCACGTCTTCAGCTTTCCCGTCTTCGGCTTCCTCTCGGGGTGACACCACCACAACTCGCGCGCTGGTCACCATTCCTTTGATTCCTATACAATAACCTTTTAATCCTTCCAATCTCTATTCCCTGACATAGCTGTCTTACATGGAGTATTGTGGGTGCATCGTCGGTGGGGGTCCACGCCATCGAGTACAGGGATTACAACAGCACATACAGCAGTGGCATCAGAGTGCTGCTGCTGTTGTGCATCTTGTTCAAACCTCCATAGCCCTCTTGGTGAAATTCGCCGTGCGTGTAGCATGTGCGACACGGTCAATCTCCCTCAGATCCTATGTCCTCGCAAGTGCGCGCGGCGCACATCCATTTTTCTTCTTATTGGACTCTTTTTTGGACTTGTGATGCCCGCTGCCACTGAAGTGAGTCAGGTGCCAGTCTTTTCGTTCATACGCGCGCCCGCCCTGAGTATTGGACGGGCTGCTACTTCTCCCTTATCAATACGTATACGATTAGTTCTGATTAGACGAACGCGAGTCATCGCGCGCGCGCGGGGGTTAACCGGATACGGGAAGCGGGCCGGTCTCCGGTCTCTCAATGGGGAGTAATGAGCAGTTATCGGACCGGCTTCCCGGTCCGCCGAGTTTGCCATCAAATAAATTCTCAAATTGTGGCCGAACAGAACCTGATAAGTTATTAGACATTTCACCCATACTCATGATGAAAGAGGATGTAGGATGTAACCGCGGCTGAGCAATCATGCAGTCAGGTGAAAAATGATATCCACGGATCTAAGCCAAGCCAAGAACCAGGTCAATGCATATCCCCGAAAGGGTGTCGACGACGCCAAAAGCGGGCGCGTCGGGCTTGCCTAAAGCGTTCGGGCAACTCGGCAGCATCAGATGCAGAAATAGTTCATAACTGCTGCTGGGCCGAAATGGCGAAGAAAAGTCAGTTTCTGTCATTTCGCGGGCTCCCGAACCCTGATTGGAATTGTCCCAGCTAGACATCGGCAGAATCTGGGAACAAGTCTGGTCGAGCCACAGAATGTCCTTCTTCACGACAAATGGAGCCATGTGAAACATGTGAATGCGTGAATCTCATTTTTTGAGGTCGCGTGACGTTCCCGTAACCAATTGCAGCACCCTGTTTTCTAATGAGTTAGTCAGCATCGTTGACATACTCCATGGCTAGCGTAACATGCGCGCATACATTCATGCGCATTTAAGATGGATGATGGCTGTGCTGTCGCTCGCCGGCGGCTCCACTCCCAGGGAGGCTATTTAATAGGCTATTTAATACCCTGCACCAGGCCCGCATTGCACCCTTTGCTTCCCTCCTCCGTCCAAAGCCTTTCTCCTGTTGATATCAAACGATGCCCTCTAAGCAAGTCACAAATAACGACAACGCCGTGTACACTACCTCCAACGGTGCACCCGTTGCTCGTCCCTATGCTGCTGAGAAGATTGGCCTCCACGGGCCTCTTCTCCTTCAAGGTCTGTACTGCTGATAGCTAGTTACCCTCGTTCGCTCACGACATCCTCAAGATTTCCATCACATCGACCTGCTCGCTCACTTCGATCGTGAGCGTATTCCAGAGCGTGTCGTCTGTGTCATAAAGGATCGAGCCTATTCCTGTGTCATTCTTATCTTGAGTTTTCCAGGTCCATGCCAAGGGTGCTGGCGCACATGGCTACTTTGAAGTGACGCATGACATTACCGACCTCACCTCCGCCTCTCTCTTTGAAAAGGTTGGCAACAGAGCCCGCACTACCGTTCGCTTCTCCACCGTTGGTGGCGAGTCGGGCTCAGCGGACACTGCCCGTGATCCCCGTGGGTTTGCCATCAAGATTCGCACAGACGAAGGCAATCTCGACTGGGTCTTCAACAATACTCCCGTCTTCTTTATTCGCGACCCTGCCAAGTTCCCTCACTTCATCCACACCCAAAAGCGCGACCCTCAAACGCATCTGAAGGACCCTGACGCGTTCTGGGTGAGTTTGACCCTTGCTATGGTCTTGTCTGGGCATCGTGCCACATGTACTCCGTTGACGAGGACTCATTTCGTCTCCTCAGGACTATCTTTCTCAAAACCCTGAGAGTATTCACCAAGTTTTGATTCTCTTCTCTGATCGTGGTACCCCGAACGGTTATCACAACATGCACGGTTACTCTGGCCATACCTTCAAGTTTGTGCGTGATGACGGAGAGTGGGTCTATGTTCAGATCCACGTTCGAGCAGATAGTGGATTCAAGGTGATTTCAAGCCGGTTCGGGGGCCAGAGAAAAACATTTGACCACGCTCGCCATAGACTCTTGACAATGACACCGCCCTTAGGCTTTCTGCCGAGAATCCAGACTATGGTATTCAAGCGCTGTTTGAAGCCATCGAGAATAAGCAATATCCATCTTGGACCGTCTATGTGGTAATTATCTTAAGTTGTGTCCTTTCGGACCCGTGACTGAGTTACCCGTTAGCAAACGATGACACCTCAACAGGCGGAAGCCTTTCGCTACAATGTTTTGGATTTGACCAAAGTGTGGCCGCATAAGGACTACCCTCTCCGCCCTATCGGCAAGATCGTATTGGACGAAAACCCTCAGAATTACTTCGCAGAGATTGAGCAGGCTGCATTTTCTCCATCCCACGTCGTGCCTGGCATTGAGCCAAGTGCCGATCCAGTCTTGCAAAGCCGGCTCTTCTCGTACCCCGACACTCATCGCCACCGCCTCGGTGTCAATTATCAGCAACTCCCAGTCAATTCTCCTATTAAGCCTGTCGCGAACTTTCAACGTGATGGAGCTGCGACATTTGTTAGCCAAGGCGCTCGCCCCAACTACCAGAGCACTATCTCTCCCCTAACCTATCGTGCCAAGCCATACGCGAACACAGAGCATAAGCACGAAGTCTGGACTGGCCATGCCCGCACCCATTTATATGAGATCAGTGAACGTGAGCACCTTATATCGTTGATATGACACCTTGGTTCTGATACGATTTGCCCATCGTAGTTGACTTCGAGCAACCTCGTGACCTGTATACCAAGGTTTGGAGCGACACGGACCGCCAACACCTCGTTTACAACATTGCTGGCCATCTGCGCAATGTGAAGTCAGCGGAGATCAAAGCTCGTCAGCGTACGTTTCTTCTCTTTTCTCATCCGATTTCCCCGGACAGTGTTTGACGCTATCGCAGTCGCCGTGTTCGCTGCGGTAGACCAGGGTCTCTCGGATGCCATCGCCGGGGCCATTGGCGCGCCGACTGTTCTGCCGCTTGCCGTTGCACCTGCGACTGACGTTGTTCCCCTGAAGACCAACATCGGCCAAAAGACGGTCACTGTTGTGTGAGAAGACGTGAGCAGTGTCACTTGCAGCATTGTATAACTATTCTGCATGTATGATTCATGATGGAAGCAACTTTCCCATCATCATTGTATGGTTATTATGGCACTCATCTTGAGGGATGAAACATGTTCGACTTATGGAACTTTCATTACGAGAGAGGGAGAGAGAAGTACTTCACCACATCTAAGTCTTGCACTCGGCACAATTCCCGCAATCTATGCCGAAATCGCTGCTCAGATAGATTGATCCGGTTAGCGAAGAGCCGTCCCGCGCCCGGAGGGAGAGTGTGCATCCATCCGTGAAAAGAAATCCAAGCTTATTCTGGTTGCGACAGAGACGAGTCGCATTACTGGTCATCTTGTCAATCAAATGGCCAGTAGATTTACGCTCCAGGTTGGCTCTCGCAGGCGCCTGCCCAGCCCAGCCTGAGTAACAGTTGCTCAGTTGGAGTTCTGCGATTACTGGGTTGATTGGACCTCTACATGATGACTGAAAGGACAAAATTTCATTGTGAAAAGCTTTGGCCCATGCCTTCAGCACAAAGACTTCAGCTTGACTCGTCGTGTTTACCGAACAAATTGCAACTCAGTGTCAGAGACAACCTTACAGAGCATGGGGAACCTCAAGCTCTCAGGGGTGGAAGCTTAGGAATGGGTCCCATACGATGCACTGTTGATCCTGTTTACGCACGAAAGAGGCGCTCAGCTTTTAAAAAAAAAAGCCTTGCGTAGATGCTTCCAATGCTCACCACTGAAATAGGCTCGACCAGCTCAATAAAATTGTCTAGCTGCACGTTTTCGTGGTACGCGATTTTCGCAAGTGTGGGAGCTATCGCGGACCCCAAAAGACCAGGTTGATACCTGGGCCAATTGGGGGCGGGAGGTGTGTTCACTGGGTCCTTGACAAAGTTTGCGAATGCAGTCTGGAAGTTTTGCGACAGCTCGACTTCCGCGGCGGTGGCCGTCGACTTGTTGAATGTCCCGAAGAGAATAGGCACTGCAGGATGGTAAATGCGTAGTCGGTGCGACTGCAGTGAGAAACTGAGGCAAAGTAATGATATTCTGGACTCACATTCCGAGCCATGCCACACACCCAAATTGGAAATAGACCGCAGATTAGCAAAGGTTGCACCTAGATGGATATGTAGATGGGCTTGTTGGCTCGAGCAGGATGGGCATAATTATTCCACGGCTCACCGTACATGTACCGGTATACACTCTTGATTCCGCTCGAGACGAATGCGTCGCTCCACAGTTTCGTTGGGCTTTTTGAGTTCATTTTATTTTCTCTTTCCACTCAGAGGGACGAAGAGCGCACCAATGGAACGAAACATCACGCACCACAGCGGCAAGCAGCTGTGTATCGTTCAAACCAGGGTACAACACTTGGGGGAGGGCAGGAAGGAAGGAAACTCCGAGGGGGCCAAACTGCTCCGCAAGAAAGACAGAGACGTTGGGGAATGTAGAGAGTGCAAGTACTATGCCGTCGTCTTGCAAGCTTCCAAGTAGGATAGGCACCTTGGCTATCAGGCCCGCCCGGATGCGTTGTAGCGGGTCATCAAAAATCGTCACACTATTAATCCAAAACTTGACATGAGCCTCCTCTGAATGGAATAAATAGAACACGTACTTGTCGACTCCAGGAGAAAAGGGGCCACTGTTGGGTCCGTTTGTATACGCTCGTATGGTGGAAGCAGGAACATTACGCAGGCACTGCAGCCGCACCGTGCCTGGTTGCTGCGTACATCCCACCGCGGCTGCGAAGGCATCGAAAATCGAACAGTCAAGTTCAGGGAACGTAGAATACTGCACGCCAGACAGCATGATTGCCGCACGGAATGGTGGGACAACGGAGGCATTGCGGCGGGATATGGCAAGTGATACGGGTTCACCCCCCGCAGATTGACCCTGTCAGGGAAAGAATCAGTCTCGTATATTGACACGCGTCTCGTGATGCCTCACGCACCATAAGTGTCACCTTAGTCTTGTCTCCCCCAAACTGGGCAAACATTGTCTTGAACCCAGGCAACCGCAAGCTCTTGGTCAAGGAAACCGAGATTGTTATCCGAGGGTAGAAGATCTGACGCTGTTGGGAAGCCAAATACATTTGTACGGTAGTTGAACGAGACAAATAAGACATCTTGATTTTTTGCGAAGGACGTGCCATCATAGAGCGGAAGTGATGCCGTACCAAATAGAAACGCTCTGCAAGAGGAGGTTAAGCCGTCATGCTAAGAGTGTGAGAATGCATCCTTACCCGCCATAGAACCAGACGATGACGGGTTTCAAAGGGCCCGATATTGGTGCAGGAGCCCAAACATTCCTACGGGAGTTCAATGGCTGCTTCTCAGTATGTGTTCACGGATTATGTGTTCATGGATTGGCTCACAGGCAGTCCTCGTCTTCTGGTGGTGCAGGCGTATTGTAAAGTTCGTCAACAAGGGCCTGTCCCTGGAAGGGAATCTGTTGAACGCATGACGGTCCTAAGGAAGTTGTATTCTGAGCGTCAGAAGAGACAAATGGCAATGGTGGTTCCCATCGTAGATTGTCAATTGGTGGATGTGCAAAGCGCTAATCGAGGCCATCTCCGTCACCTAGTACTCCACGAACATCATTGAGGGTATCTTACTATGCCTTTGAAGGACGCCACTAGTGAAGTGCGTTACGTTGTGCGGAGGAGATAATGACAGTCAGGGATGAAGCATACCTCCATCAGCTTCGATGCCCAATAAAAATGCCAGAGGTAGTATCGACAATGATGGTTTGAGACAGTGCATGAACGACAAGGATGAAAGAAACCACAATGAACTTCATCGTGGCACGGATCACTCGCTATACCATTGCCTGACATGAGCGTGTGTTAGGTGGTCCCGCTTATATCGGGTTTCGGGCTAGTGAGCCCTGACCATCAACCTATACAGTGACAACGAACTTATCCATCATACGAAAGCAGTCAGCTGACGGCAATAGCGGACGCCGGCATCTTTATGAGGATAAGCGTGCCACCACTGGCAATTACGCACAAGCTTGCCCATCATGTGAAAATAGTTGACGTTGACGGGAGGTAATAACACTGGGCTCCTGTGCCCTAAGCACCAGCCGTATTGGACTTGCACGACAGGGTGCTCGATAGTACGTTGACTGTGAGTGATCAGCAGCACTACCCCTCAGTTCAGCTCGAGGGGTTGACTCTTGGAGGGATATGCGAATGCGATAGGACGCTATACAGTAGCCGCAGTCATAGTGACAGTTGCCGCCCAGAAACTCAGAAATGAAGCAAAACTCGCATGGTTTCCCGAGAGCAAGTTACTGTATCTGGGAGTGTGTTAACGCTAAGTCAAATCAGTAGATCCGAGTTACCTCACGCACCAGCCTGAGACAACAATCCCCACCCGGGACGCATGAAATTTCCCCCAGCAGAGGATTCCCAAAGCCACCAAAGCATATACAGGCCGAGGATATACGCATAGTATGTACAACATGGAACTTGAATGCTGGCATACGCTGACTCCTCAAAGAGTAGCATGACCTACTGAATATTTGTAAGATAGTAATCAACTGTCAGGTCCACCTCACGTCTCCTTCCTTACGGTCTTACGGGTGGATTCTGATGTACTCCTGGGCTGAATAACAAACAAGACATGACGTGACTGAGAGGTTCCTGCTGAGTGAGTCCGCTTACTAACTTTGAATAAGCTGAATAGAGAATCTGCTATGGTATAGTTTCGAGGCCTTTGGTGGCCCAAACAACCCTTCAAGGTCATCTCGGCGTAAACGCCGAACACTTGTAGCGTACTAGAACTGTTGTGAGCAGGGATGTGCCGATTCCCGGCGTGCTCCTATCATTCTATTTAGGCTATCATACGCCTATTGAAGTTACTACAAAGATCTGTGTCTTAAGCGCATCGAAATGTAAATCTCTTATAAATGCTCTATCTCAGTACTCTGGTTCGCGAACTTGTCAGACCAGCCAACGTGCAAAACGTAGACCATCGTTCTGGCGAGTTGGTTGAAAGTCCAGGCACACATGTAAAATAGGGCCTTATACTGCCCGTGAGATGTGTGCATCTGTTTTCCGATTACTACCTGTGAATTAGGGCTGAGCACAAAGTTCTGGCGTAATTGTGACTGTAAAAGAGCCAGCATCAACGATATTATTGTGTCATGAGAACATATACACTTCTTCAAGTCTCCTCCCGGAACGCCCTCTACCTCCAACTATGTATAGAACTTCCTATTTACGTTGGGTCCAAACAGGTCATACCTGATTTCCGGGAGCATCTATGCCAGAGAGATCAGAAACATAAGGATAGTCAATTTCCGCATAACGCACCCGATCCTCAAGGAGCCGCAGACGCTCGTCGAGGGTATTATCTAGCGTTATGCGGCGCGATCCACTAACGAGCTTGACACCGCCAGCGCTACCCATTCGACGATTAGCATCGTGTGAATCCCACGAAGGAACCGACTTACAGCTCGTCGCTCAGCGACGCATCGAGCTCGACCTCCACCTGACGCCCGCTGATGTCATAGTAGGCCTGCTTCGCCCCATCGAGAGCGCGCGTCGCGATGGCTTCGTCCTTGGCGCGCGTATATATGGTCGCTGAAGGCTCGAGGAGCTGAAGAAGACCCTGCACGATGACACCTTCGAGAAATTGGACGTAGCGTGCCTCGTCGTCGGCAAGCTGTGCGATCTGGGTGCGCGCGGAGGCGAAGAGGTCCTGTAAATGCTCCTCCCGGAGGTGAAGGAGCCGCAGTCGTGACTTGTTCGTCAACGTCGACTGGTGGCTATCCGGGAGAAATGGTTCATTTGTTAACACGTTGGTAGCGGGACGAGACGAGGACACACATCTTTTGCGCAGTTTCTGCGCCCTTGCGCTTCTTCTCGAACTGTGCATCGATGGCCTGCTGTTCCTGCTTCACAAGCTTTGCCTGTCGGAATGGGATGAGTTATCGCTAACGAGTGAACAAAGCAGATTAGAGGACTTTGTCGATTGCAAATTCCTCGTCTGCTTTAACTTGAACCTCCCGAGCTTTCTCCAGAGCCTCTTGTTTGATGAACGCGACCTGGAAGAAGACGCAAGTTCAGGAAGGGGTGATGTAATGACCCTAGCAAAGAGATACGCCGTGAAATGTACCATTTTGTTCATCTCGCTAAGTACTTCGTCATCATTCAGTGGTCTGGACGCCATCTTAAAGGAGGGAGAGAAGAAATTATTGGTAGCAAAGGTGTAGATGTAGATATCGGGGCTGAGGAATGTTATGATATCACGGCCCGGGGTGAGCTTATCCGGCTTGATTTGGGCTCATCTCACGTCCAACGAAACGCTAGCTGGAATTGCGTCAAAGTCTCAAACTAGGAGTACAACAAATCGGCAATCGTCTTCGGATTCCAGTCAGGATACTCCGAGGCGTTCAACTGATCCAAAGTGCCAACAAGTCCTCCACCCAACCCCCAATCAAGTTGCAGGACTGGCACTATATCCGCAGAGTTCTTTGCTATGGACGTCTTGAGCTCAGACTCGGACCGATACGTCACCTTCAGCTTCTTTCCCGTCCTTTCCTCGTGTTCTTTAAAAATCTGGTTGAAAGACTGTCGGCAGGCCCCTCAGTCGTGCTCTTTGTAAAGTCATGTGTTCAGTATTTCTTACCTTGCGCTCGGCCTCGATGCGGAACACCCGCCATTCAAGCTTCGACCGTGGTAAGTTGGTGAGCACGTATACAACAAATCGGCCAATGTCCGACTGCGCCGTGAATGAGTTAAGCGCATTGCCGTCCAGGCCGACAGTAACATTCCCACTCTTGAGGTCCAAGCCAAGTGTACTATTTGCCTCAGTTAGCATATGCGAGGCTCAGCACTCGGGGACCAGGCTGGGCACATACGGGACGAACACGTAGTTCAGATGCGGACCCGTGAAGAAAAGTGCATATGGCAGATCCAGTTCCTTCAACTTGTGATGAACGGACTGCTTGACCGCGAACACACCCTCGGGGTTCTCGCGATCCGTGGCGTCACCAAACTCAGAAGGCACGAACAACTTTACACCTGCGGCCTTTGCCTGTTCCGCGAGCAGGTGTTGCCTTTGGAGAGCAGGTGGGACGTGTGTGAGGGTAGAGATTACGACGTCCGCGCCGGTAATCGCGTCCTTCAAGGACTCGGCTGAATCATAGTCCACGACGGCAATTTTGGCTCCGGAATCCCTATATATGTCCAGGTTGCTAGAGTCCTGATGGCAATCCTGTGAGCCAAAGAATTATGCAATGACTCTACGAAGAACTTACAGAACGTGTGAGGACTGTTACAGTGTCGACTTTGCCAGTATTCCTAAGCTTCAGGAGCTCCTCGATAATATGAGTGCCCACAGAGCCCGCGCCGGCTATGACGAAGTTTTTAAAACCTGACATTGGGTTCGTATCTGGGCGAATGTTACAAGAGATGAGACACCTTTATACGACTTGAACCTTTGATTACTCACCAAAGTCGGTGAGTCGGTGATCGGGCATTGAGTATGTCGTGGGGCCATACAACTCCTTACTCACCAGGTGCGGGTGGGTAAGCTCACTCGTTTCACCATAGCACGTCATCGACGGAGTGGAAACTCGAAACTCTATTAGGAGGTAGTATAGCGATAGCGATTAACACGCAAGCATAGCTATCGTCGGTTCTCCGGCTCGCGTGCCAGCTGGCGTTTGCTTCGGTTCCTGGGTCGTACCTTTGAGTACCATTCCCACGCAAGTCGCACCACTTCTCCGTCAGAGTCATACGGCGTCGGAATCTCCGAGTAACCGGGACGCGCGGTGGGATGTCGCACGTACACAGCTGAGCACGTCACAAAAGAGACCTCAAGATATGCAGGGATAAAGATGAATGGCGACGCATAAGCGGGAAGGCTGAAGGGGGTAAGACCCTTGTCTTTGACCGAGCTGGAGCCCTGAGTTTGCGAAGATCCCTGGGGCTCTTCAACGGAGTCGGACGGCTCATTTTTAAGCTCTTCCGCGGCCAGCTCTTCTGAGGACATCTCCACGCTTGGGGGCTTGGGGCGGAGGAAGGGAATCACTTTTGGGTCGACAGACACCATGTCGCCCGGTGCAAGGCGGGTGTTCGAGTTTTGATGCTACCAGTGTGTTAGCTGAGGGGTACAGAAAACAACGATAGCATACCTTCTTCCCGTTTAGTAATACCTGACCGTGCACAACCATCCTCCGCGCGTCGTAAACACTATGCGCTAGGCATGCGCGGAAAATGACCACATCGATGCGACGCTCAATTTCCGAGAACATCAGGCTGCCCACTGGTGACAGTTCCTCCTGTTCTTCCCCATCAATTTCCTGCCTCCTGGCCTTCGCATCTTTTTCTACTGCTTTTGGTAATTTCGCCCATTTGCTTAGCTGGGTCGTATAATCTTCTGTCTGTCCCCGCCGTGGACGCACGTCGGGGAGAGTGCTGGGCAGGTACCAACGCTTGAACGTCTTCTCGTTGATGAAGTCACCATGATAAGCACGGATGAGACGCTTTGCAATCCAACGCTGCTGGAACAGCGTCTTTTGTGTGCGGGTGAAGTCGGTTTCTTTTGCAAGCTCGCCGAGGGAACGTCGCCAGAGGTTGTAGAGGTTCTCCCGCGTCCAGCTCTACACGCCGAGGCCCATGAGTGAACATTGTGCTAGCAGCGAACAAGATGGCATTACCATGCGAGGGAGCGCCCTCTTGAAATTATAAAGGTTGAGGTCGCGCATCCCGCGCCGCGATGAAGGTTGAGTGGGAAGACACGCGCCGAGCCATAAGCGAGTGACGCGCCGCCGCGGCGCTCCTCCACATTCCACATCGACCAATGGATCCATTCACTCCTCGGCCACGTATTGTCGGACGCAAGAATAACCTTTCCTTGTCGACGAAAGAGTATGCTAAAGTATATAATACATCCCTCTAGATGACTTCACTCTCTTAACTTTCACCGTCAGGTGACCGGGACTATCGCCTCTGCTCGGAGGAATCGACAACATCGACTGGAAGGCGAAGAGCAAACCAACGGACATGTCTCGCCATCTGATGAATTACGATGGAGAGGTGCTGCCATAACCGCCTAATTCCTCTTCGACTTGATAGATCTTCGTCTAGAATCTTCCTTCATTTCGGAGGAATCGTTCGTTCGCGCGCCACTCAATTCACGTATCGTTTCTGGCACGACCACTACAAAATCGAAAGGCAAGGCAAAGGAAGAATCTCTCGACTCATTTCCCTTGGAAGTACAGGAAGCGATGATCCTAGAGGATCTGCTCTACGTACTCATGGTGTGTGACCTGCAATCTCTCTATGCCCCGCTCTCTCCGGACGCGATGAATAGGGCATCGAAGGAACCCATATAACATACCACGAAGATTACTCTCCGGAAGATGATGATGCGCTACAGGGCGTTCGATTCGCGGCCTCAAAGCGGTTAGGTGAGTCTTACCTGGGGTCTTGGTCTTCGCGTCATACAACTTCTGAACTCTCCCTAGACCCATCACTCCGCGATCTTGTCGAAAGGGTTCTTCCACTCGCAACGTATTACACCGCAATCTCATCGTTTATCGAGTTTCGGAGCCATCTTGACTTTGGCCGGGTCAATCATGCGCTATGTGCGGCCTTGCGCGATATGCTCAAGGTGTGTCTATACACTTATCTGAGGCGCCCATTGAACTTGCTCGATAACACGGGTGTAGGATTACCAGACTCTTCTCTCCCAACTAGAACACGCCTTCAACACGTCCCCACAGTTCACTCTTCAGAAACTCTGGTTCTATGTCCACCCTACTCTCCACACTCTCTCACTCATCTATCAACTTACCACTGAATTGGCGACGACAGAAAACCCCGGTGGAGACAGCTCATTATCGTCTGGCGAAGACGCCGAGGATGCCGCCAGGAATGAGGCACTTGGCCTCGGAGGTGCAAAACTCAAAGCCGTTATGTCTGAAATTGAAGCAGGTGCGGACGGCATCACCGTAAAAGGCGGGGAAGTTCTCTCCATTCTCCACACAAGGATGCAGCATACCGCGGGTGACCCTGCGGCTCGCGCTCTATATGGTGCACTTTTACGTGCAGCCGGCAGACCGTACGTGGAAATGCTTCAGCAGTGGACGCGTACAGGCACTCTCATGGATCCATACGAGGAGTTCTGCGTCAAAGAAAGCCGGTTCATCAACCGTGGGACACTCGAAATGGACTACACAGATGAATACTGGGAACGGCGATACACTGTGAGTTGCTCATTGGCGTCGTACTGTACCGAAATTGGACTCAAGGCTACTTACTAGCTGCGTGATGGCTCGACACTCGGTTCCCTGAACAAACGGCACCAAGCAGGCGTGCCACCTCCAAGGGGTGGGAGCGGGCGCTTACCTGGAGGAGCATGTATCCCCCCGTTACTAGAAAGTTGGAAGCATAAAGTTTTGCTTGCTGGCAAGTACCTGAACGTGATTCGTGAGTGCGGAATAGAGGTGCAGAAAGTCACCAACGTACGCGATGATGACCTGGCCATGGATGACGAACGGTCTGTGTCTGTTCTGCATAAAGGTGGTGTACCCGCATGCTTACTTTAAGCCTAAAGCTTCTACAAGTTTATTGAGGACGACTATTCATATGCAAACCGCACTCTTCTTCAACTCCTGTTGCGCGACCAAGGCCTTGTTCCGCGCCTCAACTGTCTCAGGCGTTGCTTCTTCCTCTCCCATTCCTCCTACCTCACACATTTCCTTGATCTCGCCCATACAGAACTGCGCAAGACAGCTAAGTCCGCGTCTCTCGTAAAGCTTCAGAGTTTGCTTGACCTTGCGCTTGGCGCGGACGCGCACGGTGATGATATGCCCTTTCGTGAGGACGTGAGGGTGACGATGGCGACGACTGGGCTTTACGAGTGGCTGCTCCGCATCATCAATGTCAGCGGTGTCATTGGCGACGACGGCGACTTTGCTGGGGACGGTGGGCACGACGAGCACCATAAGAAAGGGAAGGAGAAGGACGAGAAAAAGCCGATGCTAGGTCCGTCCGGGTCTCTTGCCAACTATCAGGCCTGATACTCACTACTCCCACAGCCATTGATGCTCTCCAGCTCGACTTCAACGTCAAGTTCCCGCTCTCGCTCGTCATTTCGCGCAAGACCATCTTACGCTACCAACTTTTATTTCGTTTCCTTCTTCACCTCAAACACGTCGAGCAGGCGCTTTCTGCGATGTGGCTCGAGCAACAGCGCCTGGTGTGGCGACGCACAGGCGTACCGCCCGAGTTTGCTGCATGGCGTCTCCGCTTATTCGTCCTGCGTGCGCGGATGCTCGCGTGGGTGCAGCAGATACTCGCTTTTGTCACCCAGGAGGTGCTCGAACCGAACTGGCGTGCTCTCGAAGCGAAATTGTCGAAAGTGACTACGGTCGACCAACTGTTGCGTGATCACGTCGACTTCCTTGACACATGCATGAAGGAATGTATGCTTACAAGTTCGAAACTATTGAATGTACGTCTGTGGTTCTCGTCCTTTGAGTAGCCCACTCTGTCTTAAGCCACACAAAACAGGCATTTTCCAAGCTTATCGTGACATGCTCGACGTTTGCCCTATACACGTCTTCCTTTACGAAAGATGCGAATAAGGCGCTTGTTGCCGCGGAGACTCCAGAAGGCGACAGTGGTGCGAAGAAGCGGTCGGACTTCCTGGTCAGATTCGAAACGAACTTCAATCATTGGCTCAGGGTACGGTGTTCTTGGCTTGGTGCCTTTCGGGCGCTAAAAACACGGTCGCTTAGATTCACATCAACTGCGTGCAGTTTTACGCATCCAGCGAGAACGTATCCCTCCTTCCCCTCGTTGTTCGCCTTAATAGTATCAAGCCGACGACATAGCAGCGCCAACTCCGCGCAAGAGAAGATTCCTCTCCCGAGGGGCTTCCATTTATCTTACCTGTTACCTTTACCTCCTTGTATCGCTATGCTGCTATGAAATTTGTAGCATACCCAAATTGCCCCAGTCGCATTTAATGCGCTGTTACCAATGCCAAACTACCTAATGCAACCTTTGGATATGGATATAGGAAGTACGCTAGGTCCAGAATAGCTACTTCCTGTCAATTTGCAACCACATGCTCCAATGTCGTCTCTCTTCCTCGTTCCCTTCAAACATCCACGCTATGTCTCGCACTTCATCAAACCCTTCTTTCACAGAAGGGGCTTCATAGGCGTTTGCAAAGCCCGTGAGGACTGTATATGGTACTAATGCGCGTGCAGGCTGCAGTGCTTTGATAAGTGAGATAAAAATAGCATAGAGGATATCTACGCACTTCTCGGGCTACAACCGATGCAGGCCTAGCATAAGCACGATAGAGGTTGTTGTGCCAAGCCAGCTCGACCGAACCCTGGAAAACAAAACATCTGCAATCTTTCAGTATAGGAAGCAGCACAACCGGACCCAAGGACGGTACCGTGCTGGTACTTGGAGTCGCTTTGCAAGGTCAAGATAGTACTTGCGCGTCTGCACATCCCTATTTGTGTTGTCTGCACACACCCCATGTAAACAAATAGACGAACGCGAAAGAGCGAAGATGGAAGCGGACCAATGACACAACTCTTCCCAGTTGTCAATGCTTCCTCCGCGGCCTTGACACATTTAGGACGCGAGCCGAGTGTATCTTGGTTCACATGCACATATCCTGCTGGGGAAAAATGCGTGTGATAGAATGTCGACTTCCCTAGGCATGGTGGGCCAACAAAGACTACAATCTCGGTTTGGGGATCAGGCGGTAAGACGGCAGTAGTCGGGGAACTTTGAGGGTCTACATTCTCGACATGAAGTAGGGAGAGCACGGGGAAAGATCAATCAGTTCTCACACTCCTTAAGTGACGAAACGTGGAATCCTGGGAGCGTATATGGTGCTGGAGAGATCTTGAGGAAATATTCCTGAGATCACTCAGAAGGCGTCCCCGTTTCATACATAACGCAAAGAGGGCCTTACTTCTGGGGTGTAGAACCGTACTCCAACATTGAGCGCAAATTTTCTATCGGTCGAGGCGAAATCATCGGCGCGTCCGGCTGCATCGCCGACGTAATACGAACCGCTTTTATCTTTAGCGAGGATGAGCGAATACGCCAGAAACCAGAAAACCACGAATGGACCTATCGTGATTCCGTCTTGGGAAAAAATTCGCTCGAGTTCGGACCACATTCCAGGCATAGGTTTCCGGTGCCCGTCTTTCACTGTGGCCGCAAAGATTCGAAACGGAAGTTCTGGCACCTACGGCACTGAAATGTCAAGCGCCAAAACGATCGAAGGACAACGGTAAACGATGCCATGGGGGGCACGCACGGCGGCAGCAACCAGAGGAATCTTTTTCTTCCAATCCAAGAGCGCTGAGGAGTTGAGGTTCTGGTTGGAGATCAGCACGACAGAGAACCTGTGCATTCATGATACGGTGGGGTTGGAGAGCGTTCAAAGGATGATACAAGGAGACGAGAGCGCACCCAGAATCGTGGACCTCCTTCAATTTCTGTGGCACAACGGCCCTCCACCATTCCCACTCTAGTCCGTTCGCCTGTTTCTTCACGCGTTTGCCGCCCTTCGGGCCCGCGCGTCCCACTTGACTAAAGGGCGACTTGATGACAGTGCCATCGAGATCGAACGCCGCAACACGGGAAGACGCGGTCGGGGCGAGATGTATACCGTGCAGACAACTGCGCGTCGGACCGAGGGAAGGTGTGAGCCATCTGAAGGGCTTCTCCTCGGTCCCTTCTGCTCCGTGCTGCTTTTCGAAGATTGGAAAGACTGATAACAAGAGGCCAGCAAGTCAGTAGGAAAGGCCTTCATCATGAGGATGACAATGACAAGGAGTGATGCGTGGTGTTCAGGGATATGTATACGCGTAGACGCACGTTTGGGTACTTTGGCATCAGGTTGTGGGAAACCTTCAGGGCTACCTGCCTGGTTCCGCTTCATGGAAGACGAAGAGGAAGCACCTCCGTGCTCGCTGTTGGAAACGGACATGATGATAGCGGCGTGATAGCGCCAACTTGAGTACGGATTGATAGCCCGCGAAGGGATTGAAAGCATCCAGGGGGCTGAGATTGATTGTAACACAGCAAGCCAACTCAAAGACGAGCACAATGTGCATATGCTACAACAGCACCATCGCACTACGAGTAGAGTACAAAGGCACTTTATCAATTTCCGTCCGACTACACTTGGACTGATCCATCTTCTTCGAAGCCAAACACGAATAGAATCAAATGGGGGGGAAGGTACAGCTGGTGCATCTTCGAATGTAGGAGGGTAAAAAAAAAGTCAAGGGTGACCCGATCTGACGAACGTTATCCTGCATACAGTCACCGGGAGTTACGCTAGTTACGGTTGACTTTCAACCCAGTCGTCTCAATACCGGTTGAGCGACAGGTGTTTAGGCACCGTAGCTTGCACTGACGCTCTCACTGAGGTGCTCGTCCGCAGGGTTGTAGGTAAACCCGCGAAATTGGTCCTGCACGGTCTCCGAGAGCGCTGAGTCTTGTACGACCGAGTCCTGGGCAGCTTCTGACGTGAACTCTTGGTCAAAGTTCGCCACGTCGAGAGCTGACTCGACTGATGGTTTGAATGGCGGCTGGATCTTCTTCTGCATCAGCCTGCAAGAGGTGGCATTAATTGGAGTTACTCGTGACTCTTCGCCAGTCATCACCTGTTCCAATCAATGTGGCGCGCAAAGAATGGATGTCGCTTGATTTCTTCTCCCCCATTAGCACCGAGGCGCCGCGACGGATCTCGCTGCAGCAACGCAGAAATCACGCCCCGCGCCTCCTCAAACATGTCCACAGGAAACTGTAGTGGGTCGGACAGGATGCGCTGATACATCACGTTCACGTTTTCATCATAGAATGGTGGAAGTCCGGTCTGACAAATGGATCAAAAAAGGAGCGCGGGTGGATGAGGCGTAACCAAACCATCATCTCATATATCAGCACACCAAGGGTCCACCAGTCGACAGTCTTTGTATAGCCCTGGGACTCCAGTAATTCAGGGGCAATGTATTCGGGCGTCCCACAAAAGGCTATATATACCACGAGTGGTCAGACAGAAAGAGCTCGCAATCTCTGACCAACGCACTATTTGTCCTATCAGTTTCTGTCATATTCAGCTTGCAGAGGCCAAAATCGCAGAGAGCGATATGGCCAGTGTAATCTAGAAGAATATTCTCTGGTTTCAGGTCACGGTAGACAACGTTAAAAATGTGCAAGTGCTCCAAAGCGCATAGCAGTTCGGCAGCGTAGAATCGACTTCGATTTTCATCAAATCTGCCCTCGCGCTGCAGATGATAGAATAACTCCCCCCCATTTACTGAAAGGAAGGGTTAAACGAAACGGCAATGACTTTAGTGGCCTTGCGTAACACACCGAATGACATCACCAGGTACAACTTGTCCGGGTTTTGGAAAGAAAATTTGAGGGGAACAATAAATGGGTTGTTGACCAGTGCCAAGACGGTCCTCTCGGCGAGGATATGAGTTATCTCACCGGGTCGACTTGCTATATTAGCTTTGCGGATCGTCTTGAGTGCATAGATACGTTGTGTATCTTTCTTGCGAACTTGCATGACCTTTCCAAAGGAACCTTTCCCAATCACTTTGAGCAGGTCGAACGCATCGATCGTTAAGGTTTCGTGCCGAGCAGGCTTGTAGGTGATGGTAAGATGGAATGATCCGGAGCCTGATGTCGCGGTATACCATTGGTCCGAGATATGCTAAGGTTGGTCATTACGATGCCCAAATGGTCGCAATGGGAAAGTGACACACATGGGCATCTAACACAGGGGTCAGATCCAAACGCCCTATGAGAAGGTCATTGCCCATGTTATCCTGTCCTGGTAGGCACTGTGCAGTGCGAAGGTACGCGGAAAGGGAAAGGTTCGATGTCCGCGAGACATCGCTGTTGGTTGATTGGGGCACATCAGACAGATGAGATGCCCCGAGCGATGATCACGACTCACAAGTCGGCGCGGTAATTCCAAACTGGATTGGCAAGATCTCCACCAAGGGCATCAATCAAGATCTCGTTCTTGTCGAATTCTAGGACGATATAAGGAAGCCACCAGTAACGGCGGCGTTGCATGCTCTCGCGATTAGAGGAAGAAGTGCGGGGCGGAGGACCGGCATCTAGAGCCTTTTGGATGACATCTGGGATGCGAACGCCCGGGGAGAGCGCGAGGCCACGCCCTAGTAGGGGTCAGTAGTCCAGCCAACAATCGAGAGCTCGCTTGCGCGAAGACCAGGATATGGTATGGGAAGGCATCTGATATAATTACCTGAGAAGATGCGGATTGTGAGGGTACCCGAGCGGAAGCTAGGTTGGTGGGTGATTTGAACTGGCATCGGCGTTGTTGAGCGAGAAGGAATTGGGACGGGAGTGAGCGAGCGAGAGGGTGGTCCGATATCCTTGCTTTCTGTTGATAGGAGGTAGTGGCGTCAGAGGGGCACGTATGAGGAGTAGCAGATGGACCTACTCTTTGATGTGCCGAGTTTCCACGACATTTTGACGGGTAAATGATCTCGTCAGGGACACTCGCCGTCGAGGATGGTAGTTAAGAAAGATTCATCGATGTCCGACAAGGCTGAATCAATCAATTTCGCAGAAAAAGTAAAGGTGACATGACATGATCTCAACGCCCGTGACTTTGCGTCACCCAGCCTTTCCTTCTCACACCCACCTTCTCTCCGACGACCCCGCCTCCATACTCGGGGACAAGCAAACTGCGCAGCGGGGGATTACGGAATACTTACTATACTTGCTCTCCCGCACTCGAAGCATCGAGTCCAATCAAACTCTGCGTGAGGTCCCGCCAAAATTTGCTTCCATCAGCCGTGTTCTCCCGTCCCCAGGGGACCGGGGAAAGGTTGAACCTTGTTCTACGATAATGGCTGGCCACCTGGTGTGCGCTATCAAGGTGGTTTCTACTTGTGGACGAGTTGCTGACAGACGGCGCTGTTCATTTCTACTGTGTGGTGCCTCGGTCAGGGACCAGTGGGCCAACGGCTTGGTCTCAGTGGCGGTCACTGCCGGTCAGGGACTCCATCATCATCAGTCCCGCGTGCCCAAGCGCCACACGCCGCTCTATGGGGTCTAAGCTAGAAAGCCAGATAGTGGATAGTGACAGCTGCGCGAATTATAGGTTTTGTTGGCTTTATGTCTGAGTTCCGTGTTCATGTATCAACTTACTTCCGTTGACACTTTTAGGTGATTGCCTACGATAAATCCCCTGGTGTTTTTGCAGAGATTTTAGAGCCACAGTACCTGACCGAGTGCCTGTGGACAGTCCTTAACCATGTGACAAGTGACGCATTCTTTCTACGACGCGCGCCGTCTTCTGTGCTGCAAGTTCGCAATGGAAGCATCCAATGAACCATTACACGTGTGTCTCAGCACTTGCAATTGCAACCTAATTGCAACCTAATCTAAGTCAAATTCAACAATTAAACCATCCCTCGTTGGCCACTCTCGGTGCATCATGTGGCCTCTTGGGTCGTCCTCGGCGCACCGCCGCGAGAGAGACCTCGGGCAGGCTGATGCCGATTCCTACCCCTGCCATCGTCTTGCGTACCTCGATGGGGTTGCTGCCTTCGCCTCGGATGCGGCTGTGGTGACGGGGCGCGTGGGCGCGGGTCGAAGCGCAGGAGGTCATCAAGGTTTCCTCCCATACGAAGTCGCATCACCACACGCTGACAATCTTCTCGAAATCGCACGATGACGTGGGGTCTAATGGGCCCAGCGAGGTTCTGTAGCCAGGGACGTTGTATCAGTGGGGTCGTTATCCCCTTTACGACGCATCCACTACCTTTGCTCGAATAAATGGATCAGCCACGCAGAGGAGATCAGACTGCCATCGAGACTGCTGTGCCTTGTCGTCCTCCAGCGCGGACCCAAACTCATCTTCATCTTCCGCAAGGTCGTGCTCGGCTTCAGAGCCCATGTCGTCCAGCTCATCTGCAGCCTCTCTATCTTCATTCCTGCCCGTGTCCGTCACTAGTGAACCATCAGCAGCGGCATTAGGGTCCTGCTTTTCCGGAGCATTCAACGCCTTAACGTCGGCATCCGACAACGTCTTCTTCTTGCCCAACTTGCTGTTCAATGAAGACTTTCCGGCTGCATCCCTCCGGGGATGCGTGTTCGAAGACGACCGGAAATTGCTAAATGGGCCATCCCTCACACTTTCTGCCTCTTTCCTGTTGCATGGAACTTCGCGAGGAACAACACCGCCCCAGCGCACACTTATCAGGTTGTTGCGGTAGTCATGTTCATGGCCCCAATACCTTGTGGTCTCAGTCAGATGATCGTTCTGTAGCCTGGAAAAACAACGGCTCTGCCATACTGAAACCAGTCCTGGAATGCCTGTTCAATCTCGACCATCTCAGGAGGCGTCCAGTCCGGTACTTTCTTCCACCGGGCAACACAGTGGATCCTTTCTTGCGTTTTCGTCCGCAGCCAGAACATCCTGCCTTCTGGAAGTTCGGTACCTTCTTGCAAATTTGGCAACAGACCCTTGTCTAAGAGAATTAGCAACTGATTGAAACATATGGCAGGCGAGGCAACTGCACGACACCTGTAGGAGTCCGATTGTCATTATCGTGAGCGTGTAGCTGCTGAATGTGATTGGCATCCCAGGAGCGCCTGCTGGACTATTGTAGCCAAGTGGACGCGCCCACCGCTTGATAGCAAGAAGCAGCGGTCGAAGTACTGGAAGGATGTCACAATAATCTCGGATAAGAGAAGTGTTGATAGAGCCCAGTTGATTGTTTATGTTCAAATCACATTGAATATCAGTGCTAAGATCTTTAAACTTCACTTGAAACGATGGTAGTCAGCGAATGACGTATGTGGAGCCATGAAGGTGATACCTATGGGCACGATTGCTGTAGGAATCTTTTGGAGAATCTTGAAGCCACAATGTTGGAGGACCCTGCTCACCTCGCTGTGGCCGTTGTAATGTAAGGCAAGATCAGTCGCTCTTATTATGGACAACGCACCTAATCTTGTAAATCTCTACTGCACGTTAGTACTAAAGACATTACAAGATGAGGAGTGATGAAGGCGTACGAGGTAGTGAATCTAGATCGACATCAGGGGTGAATCCTGTCATCCTGTTGGGGTCCTGTAGCATTTTCACTTCCCCAGAGATGAGGTATCAAAAGGATGCCTACGATGACAACCAGATCGAGATCGCTAGTTTGTCCGTCGACACCATACTGCGTACTTCCAAATACCTCAACACGATACTCAGAACCAAAGTGGCTCTGAATGGAACTTGCTACTTTCGCCGCCGTTCGTTGGCGCTTCTCACGTACCACTTGACCTGGGACGGTCGTCTGAGCAGAGCCAACGTGGTCAGGCGTACAACCTTGGGTATCACAGTACACACCCTGTACAATTTCATCAACTCTGTCCGTACACGTAAACCCAAAAAATGTTGTCGACGCTCCATGCGAATTCCAATCAGTGGACCAGCTGCCATGAGCCGAATTGCGGACGGTGAGGGACTGCGACTGCGCTGCTCAGTGAGTTGCTCCGGCTGGTAGTAGGGACCAAATATGGTATGCAGCGGGTGGGTGGTGCGCAAAAGCGATCCGCAGGTTTCTGCCAGCACAGAAAGATAGTGTAACGTGCTTCGATGCACATTGAACGCGTGATTCTGGGCAACCCGTCAACCTTTAGAAGGAACCTTGGAGGTAAATAGCACACATAGGTGGGGACAAACGGATCAGGAACGATGAGTTGGTGGCGAGACCAAGACGGCCTTGTCTCGTCGAAAGTACTCAACTCGCCAGCAAACCTCCCATTGATAGTGCGTGGGTAGCTGATGCGAAGTACAGGCCATCTCTCGTCATCACCTGTGCGTATGTGATGAAATTTCTTAGATACGATCCACCTTTGACATCGCTTATCAGCCGGCCGTAAGGAGTACCCGCTACGAACTTTCCCCACCTTAAAAATCGCAGCAGGACTAAAGAGAAGTCGCTAGCAGGGTAAGAGTGTGGGTATAAAGCATAAGAAATATCAAGCAGAACAGGCTGATTGGACCCTTCAACGACGTCGAATTGCATCCACACGGTGTTTGTGTAGTGTGCACTAGCCTGCGCATGCTCTGCTGAGACCGAAGTCAGGTGCCCTGCGTCTGTGAGCCTTGATACCTCTTCTTCCTGTTTCCTTCGGTTAGAGAAGTAGGAATTCAGGAAAGTAAAAGTGTGCTAAACTTGGAAAAACCTGATCATGAGAAGACACAAAGTCACTGAGCTGATCTCCTTTATATCCCAAGAACGCATCCACACATAGACCAGGCTGCTCATTAGACGTAAAAGCGGGTTTCTCCGAGTGTATAAGTGCAAGAGATTGTGCGTGTGACGGATTGTGGGGCTAGGAAGAGAGAGCCTGAATTGTTCCGGAGTGGTCGCCTCGAGAATGGCAGGATAGACAACTTCTGGCTTGGGAAATCGCTTGTACCGCGGCCACCGAAATGCGTTGTCTTCCGTGTGAGGTGGAGGGTCACCGCGCTTCCAGCTTCCCGGTATATTATCCCGCCGCTGGACGTCAGGAGATTGAATAATGCCGTCAAACCCATAATCTTGCAAGAGTGTAGCTACACGGCTGTCGTATGTGAGCTACGATGCATCGTGCACTCAACGAGACCAGGCTACCTGGGGTTATATACATCGGGTAACTTGCTGAGGTCGGTACCAGGGGGAAGCCCAGTAGGTTGACTCTGGTCCTAGTGAGCGTCATAACATGTCCGGCAGTATGAGATAAGTGTGCAGGGTCGCACTGTCAGCAGGTCGCAGTCTCAAGATGAAAGGGCAACTGTACGCACTACAATCATTAGGTCCATAGGAGCAATATCCAAGTCCTCAGCGTAGTTCAACATGGCAATATCTTCAACGTCAAAACGATGTCCCGTATAGGATTGAATTATTTCACGAAGTCGTTCATGGAGAGTACGGCGTGCTCGCAGTTTCTCCAGGGAAGGCGCGAAGGCCTGGCAGAACTTAAGTAAGGGGCGTGCTCCAGTGCACAGATCTGGGTAGACTACTCACTCGAACCAGAGATCGTGCGTCGCAATACACCTGGGGATGGGGACGAGACCTCGACATCAGGATCAGGAGTACAGGGAATCAGGGATGAGGGAAGAGTAATGAGTTATGTATTCGGATACAGTAGTAGATGTTGCTCGAGTGGAGCCAAATTCTCAAGTCACAACCTCCAAGTTTTGTAATGCTGTTGTCTAGATCATACGGGCGCTCACGCGGAGACAGTGCGCAAGGGCCCAGATCTTGAGTGGCTCACCATTGAACTGGAAGAAACTGGTTCGCTAAGCTATCCGTGCGTTGCGCCATCTTCATCAAGCGCGATGCTCAACAACTAACTATTGATAGAATGCGCTCCTGTGACAAGTTATCCTAATTTTTTACCTTTCCTCTTCTTCCGAACACTCCCAATGGTGCTATAGTCAGCTCGTTCGGCACTGTCACGATCGCGCTTCTTTGGCTGTCGACCGTCTGGTTGCCTGGGTGCTTCAGCCGTAACAGGCACTGGGAATGCCACTGAATCCGGCTTTGTTTCCGGCAGCCGCTCCTCTGATTGCTTGGTTTTTACGGCATCGCTGGCCCCTGCCAGCCCAACTGACGTGCTTGGTATAACTAATTTTGGCTCCGAGAACACCGCACGGTATGTTTTACGGGTTTCTGGAAATCACCAAGTTATATAGTTCGAGTGGCGTTGAGCGAAGGAAAGGAAAGACGCACGCGCGCGAAGGACGAGGGATTTAGGGGTGGCAGTTGCAGCAGCATGGGCCATATTTTGGGCAAGACCAAGGAACATTATTCTTATGCTTTCGATTAGTAGCAACATAGGGTCAAAGGTTTGGTACGCACAAGTTTCCAATATCTTTGGGTGCACGTAGATCGGCCATGTCCATCCCTCCACCTGTCACGATGAGGCCCTTTCCCTGTGTGACACGGACAACCTCGCGTGCGGTCGCCCACCAGTTGCGTTTTGCGGTGCTGTCGAGTGCACTCGCATACGGGATCTCAAAGACAGCGCCGTTTCGAAAAGCCGTGCGTACCATAGTATGTTTCATACGAAATGGGAGACGGGGAGCGTCGAGGGGCACCGAGATGACGTGTGCAGAGAGTGGGGAAGGCTGTGTATGGGTTAGGCAAGCGAGTGAGAAGCTACCCTCGGTGGTTGGTGCAAGTGCGATGATGTCGAAAGGACTAAACAGATTGGACTGCGCGTTTGTCTGTGGGTTCTTCTATTAGTGACGTGACTCGATGGCTGGGAAAGTACGAGCGCACGAGCCCGAAACCTTTCTCGCTATCTTCGTCGAGAACGATTGTAAGGCGCTTCAGATATATGATTCCGTGTCGTTTCTTCACCTGGCGGAGCAATGGGTCGAGCATGTTAGTGAAGGTTTTCGGTTCAACCTTTGATTTTATCTGCTGATTGAAAGCAAGTACGGAGTAGCCCACTGGTCTGCGGATTAGTATATTACCGGACATGGCGGCTAGAAAAGACGCACAATGCACGAGAAGATCTATACGTGCCTCGATTGCCGCGACTTGGGCAGGGGTAAATAATGACGAGTGGGAGAGTGAAACCTGTTTCCCTTTTCCCTTGTTCGATTGGGCTCCTGAACCTCCCGAGGGTAGCGGAACTGGGACATTCAGGTCGAAGTACATGGCCACCAATGGCGCCGAAATGCAGCACGAGAACGCACACTCTCAGAGGGGATCTCGGGTTACCCGACTGTACATTCAAATGCAAGCAATAGCGATACACAACAAGGCGCAAGGCGCGTGGCCAGCGTGACGTTGTGCGTGACTGCAGCCGCCTCTGTTATTGCAACTGACACTGACACTGAAACAAGAATGTCGCTGGCCAAGCTCACAGCTCTATCCACACAGACTCTTTCGCTTCTATTAGAGCGTCAGAGATTACAGTCACTATCCCCTTCCGCGGCCTCAATTGGCACGAACAGCTCCTTACACCTTCCACAGATCACCCGCAATCTCGCGCAGCTGCGGTCGGGAATTGTGGAACTTGAATCAACTGCGGATCATAGTGAAGCCGTTGCACTGCTGAGAAATCAGCATGTACGTATGCGTGGTATGGTAGGGTTGGATGCAGTGATTGAGCCCCTTCCCGACCCAACCGCGACGCGAGAGGATCCTCTTGGCGAGGAGAAGCAGAATAGGTGGCCCGCTGTCAG
The DNA here is from genome assembly GCA_022376555.1 of Russula compacta. Lineage (NCBI taxonomy): Eukaryota > Fungi > Basidiomycota > Agaricomycetes > Russulales > Russulaceae > Russula > Russula compacta. The sequence goes on along the minus strand of WTXH01000044.1, from coordinate 58,124 downwards.
CAAGCAGGTTTTCACGCCATATACGGATGATCCTGAGGCCGGAAGGGATCCCGTTTTTGTGCTGCAGGAGCAGCAACGTCTGATGGATGGTGGGTGTCGTTCCTGTTTCTTGGGGGATATACCTCTTCAACGAAAGCGTGGACTACAGACCAGGATACACATCTAGATTCGCTTTCACGCTCAATCACACGTCAGCGTGACCTGTCAATGCAAATCAATGACGAGCTCGAAGTACATACAGGCTTGTTGGAGGAATTGGATCATGATCTCGATCATACTGGAAACCATCTAGGCCGGGCTCGTCAACGACTCGGACGTGTTGCCAGTGGCGCAAAGGAGCACGGTGAGCAAGAGCTGTTGTGAGTCTGGGACAGCAGCTAATGGTACAACGCAGGATCCGCATTAACCATTGGGCTACTGATCTTGGTACTGTTGATATTAATCATCGTCTTCAAGACATGACAGTTTATTATTTTATTCTTTCCTCTGCATAACATGGGATGCGGGCGTCTTATGCTCCGTGGTTACATACGCATTTGTGACATACCGTAATGGCTTACGTTGTGGGTAAACGATTGCCGTCTCCTGTGCAAAGACCAAAGAACGCTTAAGCAGAGATAAAGGACGTGATGGCGATCTTCGTCCCTTTTGAGAGCTTATAAATGGCACCCAGATGGTTCTTGCGTTTGTTCACAGCGGTAACCATCCTCACCTTCGCCACTTCTTTCATCAATTATCATTTCCAGCAGAAACCCAAAGTTGCCCACGTCTATCCCTCCAAACCGGTCATGTCAGCTAAAACTGCTCAACTCGGAGGTACTGCCTCAGACATCACCGTTGGGAAGATTGGCGTGAGTGTAGCTGCCCTGATCCTCTCACTTCCCGACGTTGACCCTCCCACCCGATATCTAGCAAGGTTTAATGATGATGACGTGCGCACTTCTCTTCAACTCTTCCACCCTGGCATCGACACCCCATTCCTAGTTGGCGTGATCCACCAGTTTCCGACGAAGACGCCTTCGCCTCATTGAAGGCGGGTATGGACGACCTCCCCCCGGGTACAAGAATGTTCCTCAACAGTGGTGCGTATATGAAGGGTCTTATTCCATTCGTTCCCCTCCCCCCAAATGAACAGGCGAGTTCTATGGGATCAATCCCCCGAGCGCCAACCTTGAGCTTCTTGCACGCTTCTTTGAGCGATACCCCAGCTACGCGGACAAGGCGTTCCTCTCGGTGAAGGTAAGCATTCCGTTCTTAAGTGCTCGTACGAGCCCTGATATAGATGATGGGCACAGTGTAGCATGACATTCAGTCCATATGGTGATTTGTGGGTCTCTCACTCCTAACAACGTGGATGGTTGCTGAGACTTGAGCCACAGAGAGGCAGCACTCGAACGCAAGATCAATTTCATCCTCGCCAAACTCCGCGGGACCAAGAAGCTTGACTTGTTCGAGCCCGCACGTGTCATTCAGGGCGTTTCCCTCGAGCAGAGCACCCGCATCATAGCCAAATTCATTGCTCAAGGCAAATTTGATCATATTGGCCTTTCCGAAGTCCGCGCGGATCATATTCGTCAGGCGCACAGTGTGAGTACGTAGTTTCCCACTCGAGAATCTGTCATCGATACTGCTTCATAGGGGCATCCTATTGCCGCAGTCGAAATTGAGGTTAGCCCGTGGAGCTACACTCAGGAGACGCAAGACGGTTGGTAGACACTTTACCCACTGTCGAGTCTTGACCTCATTCATACTCTGCAGTTATATCCACTTGTGAAGAGCTTGGGATCGCTGTCATCGCATACTCGTGCGGATTCTGTCACCGACTCATCTTGCCCGTACCCATTCTACTCTAGACCTCTCGGACATGGTTTCTTAACTGGAAAATGGAAGTCTTACAACGACCTTGAACGTACGTAGTTTCTGTCACGTCGCCTAACAGGATGCCAACGTTATCCTAGCGGACAACATGCTTCGTCAGTTCAGTCGGTTCCAAAAAGATGTAAGTTGTGGTATTCACCGTCTCCGTATGTTCTCATTTGACCATTTGCCTTCTAGAACTTCAACCACAACCTTGCACTCGTCTCTGCACTCGAGGCGATCGCCGCTAAGAAGGGTATTACCGCAGCGCAACTAAGTATTGCATGGGTAGCATCACTGGGGCCCAAGGTCGTACCCATCCCAGGCAGCTCGTGAGTCACTATTGGGCACTGTGCCGCTACATCTTTGATACATTGCTCTCCTGCGTGTACTAGAAATGTCAAGCGCACCCTCGAGAATTGCGCGGCAGGTGACATCGAACTAACTGCCGAGGATCTCGCAGAGATCAGACACGCCATGACTGTCAATAGTGTCCGTGGGACCAGGTATTAGGGTAGTGATCAATGGTCTTGTATTATATGGCGAATACATTAGCATCCGAAAAGCACACCTCTATTGGTGATCAAAAATAAGAAGACGGCGCGAAAAGATGGTGCATGATATCGGTTGTATCGTATAAATTCGCTCACGATCTCATGACTCTCCGGCGGAGGACGTATTGCGTGAGTTGTGGGGATTGTACAGTTGCCTTGAACATTCTCCGCCATGAGATGGGATCACCCTATTGTTTCACATCGTCAATACATCAGGACATCGTAGGTAGATGTGGTTAATGACCTTGTCACGTTGCATAACGCAGAAGCTGCGCACGCTTCCATCCGCTGTGGCGAATGGTTCAACAATCACCCAACCTCTGAATGGTACACGACGGTGGTCTGATGCACCGATACGGCAACGCAGCTCGCCATTGTCTGCTCGCACAGCACGGACATCCTGCAATTTGAGCGCATTTTCGATGGCGACTAACAGTTCCAGCGGCGCCATGGACGCCCAGAAACGTGTTAGGTGCGGCGTATAGCGCGTGCCGCCCTGAGTCTGAGACTATGACGCTGTATGAGAACCATTATGGAATATGTCTCAAGTGGAATGGACAGACAAAGAGCATGAGAGATTGGGTAAATTGAGAGCCCTCCGTTGCCGAAAGCATAATTTGGTCATCATCTCGAGATGTAAGTGGTGATTCTCTGGGGACTTGAATTTAGAGAAGTGTACGCGATGTGCGCGGAACATGACAACATACGACTGCAAATCGATATCTACGAGGTCGAGATCACCTGTATCACGGAGAGACTGGGTAAGTTTCTCCGCCAGGGCCACGGGGCCTTGGGAAGCCAGTTGGCTTTGTCTGTCAGTGAAGGATAAGCACCAAAATCACGTCTTATGGCACATTGTAGAACATACGTAAGCGCCCAGGGGTGCTGAAATGCATCCGCAAGCGTCATGCGATCGTGAGGATTGACGGTGAGTAAGCCTGTGATCAACGCTACCCAAGCATACGTGAGCGAGCTAGGAAAAGGCAGCGCGATTAACGACGAACAGAACACAGGTGCAGGTATTCGATTCCATGGAGCATCATCAATGAATAGCCCTGAAACATAACGGCTGAACTCGTAGCTCTGTGTCGTTGGCTCATCCCAGGGGGTATCTTCGCGGTTGGATGAGACGTCACTCCTTGGCAGTGGAAGATCTTACGCACTCCCAACAATCAGGGTAAAGAGGATGACACCGACTCCCCAAACATCAATAGGCTCTGCGGCATAAGGTTTGTCTGTGTTTAGCTGTACTCTTGGATCAGGGTTCAGCAAATAAGATTTTGTCGTAAAAGCACACTTCTGGCGCGACATATGGTAAACTGCCGCATCTTTCGGTAAGCATTCGTGTCCGGCCTGACTCTTTAAGCTTGTATACCGAGCAAAGGCCAAAATCTGATATCTTAAGTGTACCTGCGGCATCAAGAAGAAGGTTTTCGGGCTTGAGATCCCGGTGACACACGCCCTCTGCATGAATGTAGGTCTAAGCAGGGTTTCCGCGGAAAAGTCAGCAATCATCATGCCGTGCGCTAAGAGTAGCCATTGAATGTTACCAAGCCGGACAGTAGTTGGAGAAAATAGAGGTGCGACACTTCTTCGCCAACTCCAACATCAGGAGCTTTGGTGATTTGCTTAGTCCGTGTAGTACTGTAGGTCGAATGTGGGCCCACCGATTTTGTCAAAGAGGTCGCCACCGGCTGCAAACTCGAGGAGTATGTAGATCGCTGGGATGTACGGCGACTCCGTGCCTGGCTCTACGATGACCGCAGTCAGGAACTCAAGAACATTCCTGTGTTTGAGGGCGGCGTGAACGCGCATCTCCTTATCTATCACCTTGCGCTCAGCTTGAGTGGACTTTGACGTTAAAGCTATCACTTTGCAGGCGGCAACGCGATGGTCCTGGGTGTTGATGGCTTGGAATACTCTAGAATGTCATCGGTTTCTCTCCCTTCATCGCCCTTATAAACGAACGCACGTGGAAAAGCCACCGCCCCCAACTTGCTGGATAAGCCGATAGCCTTAAACGAGAGGGGCTACCATTAGTGGAGGCACGTCGAGGTGTAAGGAGAATGTTTGGTACCATTAACTTTGGGATAGCGAAGGCCTGAGTGCATTGAGAACCGGATGACAAGACAACCAATATAATGAACCTGAGCCCGAGTCGCGCCTGTGAAAGGAGTGAAAGGAAACGCGAGACAACGCGTACCTCACGTGAGGGCACGTGAGGGACTTGGGCCAAGGAACTCACATTACGAAATGTCAGCTTGCGTTTCGATCCCTGGTAGTATATCGGATTAGTACACGCGCCTGTCATTTCATTGATCGCGCGAGAGCGGGGTTCGACTCCCCGCCAGGGAGATGTGTTAATCTTTTGGCTCTTTGTTTACTTACTTGGGTCTTTCTGATCAGATTTGAACCCCAGGAGGGAGCTTACGATTGTTTGTTGAAACCATATTATAGCGCTTTTCATAATAGTGCGGAATTTTGAGATGTATATATTTGTACCGGGACCCCGAAAGCCCTTCACGTGAGCGAGTTGTACAGTCTTCACCCTTTCCTGATTACCTGAGCTGTATTATATAGCGCAGTTGGCCGAAATTTCACGTTTCACCGTTCCTTGTCTCGCCAATAGAGAAAGTCGAATTAAAACAGCCCCGAGCTTGAGCATTATTAAACACCACCTCACACAAGTTTCAATATATCATCTATGTTAATTCAAGCCACATCTGAAATTTCAGAGCATTCAGATGAGCGAGGAGAAAGATACAGCAGAAAGAGTGAACTTGCGTGACAATGAGCCCTTCGATCTCGATCAGATTTCAAAGTCCGCCCCAGCTAACGCGTTGCAAGTGCCCTGTTATATGAGCCAGCGTGACAATCTATGATGAAAGTCTCAATTTTTGGGACTCGCAAAGCTCGGCTTTCTTGCGACACATCCACCCCCCACCTTCTACCAAACTAATACTTTAGGAGGATAGTCCATATGGTATCACGTCCACTGCAGAAGTCCGATTGGAGAAAGGTAAGGCCGATGTTTTTATATTCACGATCTGGTCAAACATGTGAAACACCAGCTCATGATAGTATGTCACACTGAGACAAAGACTAGTTTTGTGTGACATTCGACCTCTCAAGTATCATATAGAGCAACTTCGTCAAATCTACACCGATCAACCTATAAATTTGGTATATTACCCTTCATGTACTTGGGTATGGACCTGTACACTTAGATGAGTGATCATGAGTCAAAGAGGGCCAGTGGTCATCGTGTAAAATGAAATACAGTTTGGTGAGACAAGGAGTGGTGAAAGACTGTAAGAGATGCAGTCGACACGTGAGTAATGTGGATGGGCGTTGAGGCAAGAAGCCGGGGCCGAGAAGACGAGACGAGACGAGACGAGACCAAGAGATAGGAGAGGGGAAGGGATGAAGATACAATGAAAAGATGACAGAACGAGCATTGAATGGCATACGAGTGTGTTGGTGTCGTCCCAAGGGGAAGCTGAGGACCTAAGTTGGCAGAAAGGAAGGGAGAAATGAGCAAAAGGGGAAGAGGGGAAACATCTTGATGTGAGCACAAGCACGGACGCGTTCCGTGGTAATCCAACAAGCACACAAGAGGGGTGGCAAGAGGGGAGCGACGGCGCGTTCCATGGGACTCTACATTCACAGACAAGAAACTAGAGTTTAGACACATTTGAGCCAATACCTACAAAGGTCATCCGGTGCTGTATCGTATGGAATTGAAACGGTTGGTATTGTAGGGATGCTGTCAGGCAGGTTCCATGAAGGGAAAGGAAAAGGAGAAGGGGGTCATGTGGAAGGCAGAGGGGAGAGGCAGTGAAAGGAAAGGGGAGGAAAATGCACAGGCAGTGAAGACCAGAACCAAGCTCCACCTAATCCAGTCAAATCTCCTGGTGACAATGCGAGGCCGAAGAGAGGGGCGAGGTAATCTGCACGGAGCCACTCGTACAAAGGACGAGTGGCGTCGGGGCGGCCAAGGCGGTGGCAGCGACGCAGGGGCCAGGAGGCCAGGAGTTGGGAGGTGTTGAGCAAGGACGCGAGCGAGAAGACATGTCGACGAGTGACAGAATGAAAAGCATAAAATGAGAACCGACGGAGCGAGTTGTGGGACCATGGTCAGCACGCGAGCGACGTGGACAGGGGCTGAGGCTGAGACGAGGCGATTAATCCAAGATCCAGATGTTGAAATCGAGCTTGCGCGCGGCTCGTCTTAGTTTCGCCTTATTTTAGCACCCTACCATACATTTAGAGCAGTATAAAGCCCTTGTACTTAGTTTCTGGGAAGTGCGCGCGTTTGGCCACTCCCAAGCGGCAATCCCATTCGTTCTCCCGCGTACGTGCGCCTCGTTTTCCAACACCAGACACAAGGGATGAGAGGAGGAAGCAGAAAAAGGGAAAGAGAGGAAAGGAGGGAGACGGCGAGAGTGGAAGAATCAGGAAGAAGGGAGAGGATGCGTCAGAGCGATCCCGTTGGCACGGTCGGGCGCGATCTGAGTAGTAAGGACGATACCCTGAATGCACGAAAAAAAATTCCAAGCTTTGTCTGCAGTAATATCCTGACAGGCACGGTCGATTACTCGATTACCGTTCCCTCAGGAGTGCATTGATAAACTTGAGATCTCTATGGCTGAGCATGCAATGACGGCCTGACTGTCGAACATGAGGACTATGTGCCATATAGAACTAATAGAACAAGATTGATTCTAACAGCACCACAGCACAGCGACAGGTGTTCAGGCCGTTCAGGCCGTTCAGGGTCAGAGTTCTATATAAATAAATACAAATCACTTTTTTCGTCTCAAGGATTGAAAAGCGCTGTAATAAGTGAGCAGACATTGATGATGCCTAAACTCAAGTACAGTACTAGTACAATGAAGACCCCTATATAGGTAGGCGAACCGAACCACATCTCTACCAAGGGCTAATCGCGCTAATCGATAATCAACATGATCTTCTGGTAGCTTCGTCCGGTTACATGATGTAATTTCGGTGAATATCCTGGGAAGATGAGGTGTGAATGTTGGAATAGAAAACTAGTCAGTGACTCACAACTACGTGTGAAGCTGATAGTTGAGGCTTTTGACTGAAGTGCTTCTTGAGGATCTCGCTATGCGAACCGGCTGGTGTGAGCGCAATGCAAGATGGTACTAAAGATATTAACACCTACCGTACGCCGCGCAGTAGATCAATGTAGGCTATTTGAGGGTTGCGCTCTGAGGACAGTTACCCATATGAAATAGCATCAAGATTGGGTGTACGTACTCAATACCTTTAAAAAAGCCTATAGTCATTGACGGTCAATGGCGTTGGATTTGACGATCTAGGCGGCTACTCACATAGCTCATAGCACCCACAGCAACTCCTCCTTCGACGACATCCACGCTCTTTTGCGTATCCTCACAACCGCTAAAACAGACCTAGAGGTATTCTATTTAACCTCATGCTTCATAGTAAACTCGTTTCTGAGCATACCACATCAGCTGGTGTGGACTTTGCCTGTTGGAATGAGGCGGAAACCGGGCTCGACTTCGGTACCCCATTAGAATGGAACTATAACCAGCTCAGCCTGAAATATTTGATCGGCGCACTACATCGCACACAGTACCTCAAAAACAAGATCTTCCCGCCGTGAGCCACAGTCCCGCTAAAAGGAGGCAGATGCGCACCTAAAATCGAGCCAGAATGGCAGGACTACAGGCTGACTAAGTACAGCATACGCTCGTACCAAGAGTCACTTACATCAAATACAGCCTACATGTATCTATAAGTCAATGAAAGAAGATGTTATAATAGAATGACATACAGTTAGTCGGCAGCCTGGCGGAAGGGATTTCACCTGTGGATGTGGATGTCAAGGGTTGGATGATCCAACCCAGAGATACACGTACCAAGGTTTCATGTAATACCTTGGGTGTAGCACTGTGAGTCACAAGTATACGGCACAGGAAGCATACAGGAGATAATCACATCGTCAGTAATGATTCCTGCTGTCTTGAAGTCGACCGGGAAGATGACTGTCGTCTCTTCTGAGTCGCAAGGGTGAGATGTAAAGCTGAATACTACGTCACCATCGTCCCATCCGTCCGCCTTATCGCCATGCAGGTCCCGCGTCCTTCCACCGTGTCCCGAATCTGCAGAACAACGAAGATCGGAGCTCAGTGTATTTCAGCCCATCATCCCACTCACAATGAAAGAACAAGGCATCATCAGCACGGGCATCTTGTACAAGCCATCGCATCGCATTCAGAAGATTTTTTCGCGTGGGTTGTGAGCGCGGGTTCTGGTTGTCATCGGTGAGCACGATAATGTCAGAATTGGAATAACGATGATGTCCTGTTCCTCAATGATGTCAACAATATACAGTATTAGGCAGACGGTGGACTAACCTATCAGAAACTGATATATATTCCGTGCGTCATCCACGCATCCATGGAGTTCATTCTGTGATCCCACATAGTTGATCCCTACCTGTATCCTCACTCAGCATCGGTCAAAAAGGCATTGGGAGGAACGCATACGCAAACAGCCTTTCGTTTGCCCGTGCACCGTGAGCGCCGGAACAGCGGGTGATGGCGTTTTGGCTCCAGTGCATCTACTTCTTGTGATACAGGGGGCTTGTCTGCGTGCGAGCCCGGTTTATGTGATGCATGAAGCGCACGGGTCTGTTCAGAACCGAATGGTGCGCCAGTGTTGGGAGGGTATTGTGGTGAAGGGATGCGGCGAGGTGCTCCAGTTGGCGCGTCCGATGGTCCCGGCATAGGTTCAGGTGCGGCTGTAGGGGTAAATGTGGGCCCGTAGGCGGGCTGCGCTGCATATGGAAGCTGATATTCCGCAGAAGGATAGGAAAATGTTGGTGCAGACATATCAGGCCCCGCTGGTTCCGAATTCCCTGTGCTCGTGTCAGACTCAGATATGCGATACACGTGGGGTGTACACACGCGAGAGGTGCAACGGAGGGGCTGGGGTCATGCTAGGACTCCCATTTCTACTGTGCGAGTGGCTTTGAGAATGAGAGAGATGATGGTGGTCGCGGTGACGATAATGATTGTCTTGTTCCCTGAAGATGGGAATGTCAGCACACTAGGAACAATTTATAATATCCGTTGGATGTCCACGCACATCGACGTTGGATCAGCGGGAGGCAGATGAGCCGCAGACCTTTTGATGATGAGAATTTACCCAGAAAAAGCCAAAAAGTGGAACATACGGAACCGGGCTCGGGACAAATGAACCAGAATGAGGACTGTGGTGACTATAAGGATGATGGAGTGCGAATGCGAGCGAGAGCGACGTCCGTGAGTGAGGGGCATGAGAAGGTCAGAATGCTCATCCCTTGTATCAATAGGAAGCAAGCGCACGTACCCGGGGATGAGACTCGGTGAAAGATGACCAGGATTGCTGTGACGCACATGGGCTTTAAGTATAATAAAGCTTTATTCGGAAATAAACGTACAATGAAGGGGACTGGATCAAACTCGGTGCATTCGAGGGGATTGTAGAACCCGGTGGGGAAGGGTGAGGTCGGCTTTTGGAAACGCAAGGGTAGCAAAACCATGACATGAGCCTCGACATATTGAATAAAGGCGTGGCAATGCAGAGCAGCAGACTGCACAGTCAGAACTCACGGAAATCTGTGTGGACGAATTAGGAAACAATGAGATCATGAGATACTTCCTGCACTCACTGGAATCGCACGAGCACGTCCTCTGAGGAGGGCGAAAAATGGGTTTGATGTGGCTCAACTTTATATGTGTGGTCTACTGGTAGTATTACATTGCCCGACTGTATGTCTATGACCCTTTCACTGCCTCCGAGTGTACCGCAGACACTCATGGGACCGGGTTTTGAACAACGCCGAATATGCCCCCGCGCGGTCACGTGGTGGGCGTGTTGTATGCGCGTATTTGACGTATCCAAATCGAGCGAGTTGCAAGTTGGACTTTCGTCGTTCGGCGCGTCGTCTGCTCTTGTTCGCTCGTTTCTTGGTCTCCTCGCTTTTCAGATCCATCTGCTCCGCTCTGCCTAGCGCAGCTTGGTCAACCAACGAGCCAGCTGACGAACAAGCTGGCCTGACCACGCTCTTCAACTAACATTGGCATTCGTCGTTACACCCCGCATCCGCTGACGCATTTACATCTCACTCACTCTCATCTGCAAAGACCCTTTATTCTTGGACTTTCCCTCACAGAGACTGCAACACCCCAATATCACGCTCTCGTATCTTCTCTCTCACTTGTTTGTTATTAACGAATCTTCACGCCTCATTCAATCACGTCTGTACGCAATCACCCCTAGCAATTAGTATCTAAGACATGCACAGCACCATGCCCATACGATCCCGCTCACAATCACAAGATCAGCTCCGAACACTGTCTTCGCCGCTCGCGACTCCACCTCAGCCCGAGTCTATGCCTACGATTCGTCTGATTTCTGCAGCTCCCACCGCCGCAGGCGCTGCACCAGGCATAGGAGATCCTTTTATCGACACTTCTATCACCTCCTCACCTTTTGTCACCGTCTCTCCCCCGACGCCCCTTGCTCCAAAGGGAAATACTCAAGCTCACAGAAAGCGCCTTGTTCCGAAGAAATCAAAACTAGGACTTCTTGTTAGCGGGAAGCGCAGCAAGACACCTGAGAAGAATGACCTCTCTGATGTTGTACGGCGCGTAGGGGGAAGCGCTGCCACCGCTTCTGTCGCCAAAAGCGCCTTCGAGGTCTACGTGGATCCCACCGCTCAATCCGAAGTTGGAGAGGTGCTTATGGTCAAGAAGAAGAAAAGCCGCGCTGCTCTAAGTGGGTTGAAGTGGGGAACCTTGGCCGAAGTGACAAACTCGGCTGTTTCCAAAGACCCGATCCAGGGAGTCAGATTGAAGGGCGAAGACAAGGAGAAATGGTGGAGTATGGGCAGAGGTCGAAAAGACTCTAAGGATATGAGGACCCTCGAAAAGGAGAACTCACGAGCGAATCGTATGTGATAACTTCCCCATCGTTATTGCAAGCTGGAGTGTTTACGTTGTAATCTTGTCCAGCTCCTGAAGCTCGCTCGGAAGCTTCGGTATCCCGAGCACGCTTCCATTCTCTAGACTCAAGCGTCGCCCTTGACACTGCCTCCAAAACCGCGGAGCGCCCAGCCCAGGTTCGGTCGGCTTCGGCGTCGGAGTCGCCTCTGCAAGACTCTTCCCATGTTCCAACCGCGGCCTGTCCTACTCCAGAGGATATACATAAGCCACCCCTTCTTGCGCCTCCAAACACAACGACCGGCTCCATTGCCATCCGTGCCATGAGATCCATGCGTTCAGTGGCGCGATTGACTAATTGGGGCAACGGAAAACCCATAGAGAAGGACACCTTGTTGCCTACTCAATCGATAAAGAAACACAAGCAATCTACAGATGCGAAAAAGAGTAAGAAAACAGAAAGACGGGACATCGATTCGGGTAGGCATCAGATGACTTCGCGGCTTTCTGGCAGTAGCTCAGAGGCAGGTATGCCTGCCAATGTCAATACCCCCCATATCCAGGCTTCTGCAGCACGAAAGCATAGCGTTTCAGGCCTTGGATTCCCATCTGGTTTTCGTTTTGGGACCATGCGTAGCTCCTCTGCAGAGTCATCCAGTCAAATCACTACCGGTTCTGAGAATGCTCTCTCTCTTGCCTGCCGTGGCCGCTCCTCGTCGACGATGTCCGCAGCTTCTTCCTTGAAACCCATGTCTGCGAAGTCGCGCCTCTCTTCTGCTAGTTCTGCTTCTGTCAAATGGGTAGAGGAACGCCTAGAGACTGTTAAAGTGGCCTGTCGTCGTGAACGTGCTTCGGAACAACGTGATGAGATGACACAGTATAATTCCCAAGGGGCATATCCCCGAGGTGCGATTGTAGATGTGTTCCCGGAACATACGTCACCTCAAAGACCAATCTGTGCGGTCGAGGTGGAGGAACACTTTGTCCCAGGGAGCGAACCAATGGCGACGCCTCGCAGACAAACAAGAGTCCGGCCTGCATCCGATCAAATGGTTGGAAAGGAACGATTGGGGTCTATACGGCACGATCCGGACGGTGAGTCACGAACGACGCATATCTAACTGTACTCGGCTTGATAGTTGCATATGGATAGGTGCCCTTTCTGCCTTGGATGCAGCCACCAATGAATTAGCCTCGCTCATCAATCGCCTTGACCTTGAGGCGACACCTAGTACACCCTGTGGCACTCTGCGTCTCTCACCTAGCTTTACCACTTTGTTAGCGGAATCCCCTCGGCTGAAAAACAGTCCCAAGAAAAAGGGCTCTTCGTTGACTCTCCCAATGCCCCCGAATGTGGTGTCTCTGAGGCCTTGTACACAGTCCCAGAAGCGGGAAGACGCACTCAATACCCAGCGCTTTGGCCAACAGATTGCTCCATGGCCAATTTCACCACCGAGGCCCTTGCAGGCTTCAACCCTCGGTGTTTCTCCGTCTGCCTCTTCTATCCCTGGGAGTTCAGTTGTGGCTGCGTCTTTAGCATGCGAGCACTCCACTGCAAGGCCCGAACCTTCTCTCGTACTCCGCCCTCTTAAACCTTCACGGCTTGTGACACAGTCCCAGGAACGTCCCTCAATGCCGGCCGGCACCAGCAGTGTACCAATGGAGCCTTCTTCAACGAGGTCTATGTCCAAGAAGAAGAGTGTCAGCGGCTTACTTGCGGATGGTCAGAAAGAATTTCCACTTCGCAGGACTTTCCGCAAGGTGATGTCAACACTCTCTTTGAGTACCAACAAGGAAATCGAAACGAACTCTAGCCCTGGTCTCACTGGAGTGCCTATGTCTAAGGAGGCACAGAAAGATCTAGGATTGGCAGGCACACTTGGAGGTTCTATGAGCTCGCGGTACCCTAACCAGTCAATGGATTTAGATGACCCCTATTCCGATATTCCTAATGAGCTCCAGGTCATCCTCACTGAGCGAGACACGCAGCGTCTTAGCGGTGTCGAAGACACTCTTACATCACTTTCCCTATCTCTCATACATCAACCTCCTTCACCAGGTCTTCCGCCAGAAAGTCCTTTGCCCATACCAACGACACCGCGGACATCAGTCCTGCCTTCTCATAGGCCCATGATCTCCGTACCCTGGATGGACGAGGTGCCACCAGACGATCCTGATGAAAGTGATTCATCTTCACTGGAGAATGATACAAAGAGGTCGTTCGATTTCACTAGCGAACTCAAGAGGTTAAGCGAGTCTGCTGGGACTCACCGGCGCAGCTTCGTGGAGCAGCTTGAGGATGCTTTCCGTACCCCCGCGAAGTACAGTCTGGATGAGTTCAGCCACTTTAGAATAGAGGAGGATGTTCCTCCAATCCCACCCCTTACATCCAGGTGCCGTCTTCCAAATGAGCCTAAGGATCCTAACGCAGTAGCTTCTACCCCTGTGTCACCCCTTCTGCCCAGCCCAGAAATCGTAGTATCCAAGAAGCTGGCAGCTGCTGCGTTATCGCACGATTTGTCGCAAAGTCAACTCGATTCATCTATATCATCCAAGCCATCCTATGGTCAGCTGGATCTTAACTTCAAGTTCGGCGGGTCCCCGTCATCTGCGAAACCTCCGAAAAGATCAAGGTTGTCCCTTTCTGATATTATCCCCTCTCCTACCCATGCTCGCTCGCTCTCTTTGTCTTCTGTACAAGATGGGCCCTACCAACAATCAACCGTGCCTCAAGTCATGAGTACCCTTCCTTCATCATACTCATCCACACGCCGTCGAGTCGATTCAGATTCGAGCTCAAAGAACTCGATGCACGGAGACTCACGAGTCGATGCGTGCAGCTCGCATTCTCGGACATCATCCAAAATCAGCTTCAACGGTTTAGAGTCCTTTGACGAAATACGACGTGGATTTGAGTTCGTTGAAAATCGGCCAGCATTTTATCCCCCTCCATCATTCAACCATCGACGCAACCAACTTCCACGGGATTCTATGATCAGCATTGCGTCAGTGTCTTCCTATGGCGTTGTTATCAACCCTGGCATCAAGGATCCATTCGAGTATGGCTATCAGAGTCGGCCTGCTTCTGGTGATATGTCCACATTTATGACAATGTCAACTTCAATAGATGACACGTTCTCGTTCATCCGGCGGGCACCTCGTCGCAAGCGCGTTGATAGTGACTCATCTAGCTTCTACTTTCGGGCGCCCGTCACATCTCGTATTCCACGGCCGCTCAAAGGCCAATTCCGCCGAGATTCCATTATTTCAACAGCTTCTATAGCACCTCCCGTCAGCATCTATAATCGTAGTTTCGGCGTGCACCGAAGGATCGACTCGGCTTCGAGTATCGGTTCCAGCGCTCAGGCCTACGCTGCATACGGATTCACTGGTGGAAACCGCTCATCATGGGCTCCTAGTCATCGGCGAGACATGTCGGCCGATTCGCTAATAAGTGACATATCCGTGCGCATACCCCGCCCCACTCTCGGCGATAAGATGCTTGATTCCAGACATGACTACTGCCTTCCGCTCAGGTCGATCACAGCATCACCTCCCGAGGGCGTGCCTTCTGATGATCCTTACGAGCATGTCAAACGCCGAGGTTCCTTTGACTCTATTATGGATTGTGAACGCGAGACATATCCGAGAGATGCGATGGACTGGAGCAACCACAGGACTTCTACCACCCCCGGGTCTGTGTTCGGGAAAGACGGATCTCACACAGTACTCCCTCCTCTGGGCCAGTTCAGTATCAGTGACGACCGGCCGTTTTCCCTCTTCAGTGCAGAAGGCGACCCAGACCCTAAGTGTGAAGACGATACTATGATTTCCGTACGTGTGCTTCGTCATAGTCATAATCTTGACTCAATCATCATATGTCACACAGATGCTTGGGGGTGGCCGTGTCCGCCGACGCTCATTGGGCTCCTGCGTGGAAGGCTCTCCGGTTTTTGTACGCGTTGGGAAGAGAAAAACTGCCGCCATGCGGGATCAATGCAATTTTGTTCAACAGTCTGAGGAGCTGGCGGTGTCTCCTAACGCGGCTCAAAAGGTCGAGAGATCACCCAGCGGTCTAGGCGAAGGGCGTATGATGTCTGCACGACAGGGTTTACTCTCACGCAACAGCTTAGAGGAGCATTGTCTCTGCGCCGATGGCGTGGACACGTCCTGTGAGTGAATTCATGTTTAGCTCTGGGCAACCTACTTATCGACTTAGTCATGGCACCTGTTTTCTCCCGCCCTGTACCGGCATCACGGTCCAGGTCTGGCACACACTCCTCAACCAGTTCTGGGCTAGACACTCCCTCTCTGTCATCCTCTGTCGAAACTTCCTCGGTGACCAGTGACTCTATCTCTAGCATAGATCTCTCACGTGTTAACCTTTCACTGACAAACATGTCCTACCCAATAATCATGCAGTCAAGAACCCGGATCCGCTCCAAGGGTCACGGACATCGCCGACGCCTGTCTGGTATCCAGATCTCACGCGCATCTGTTTATGAGACCATCGAGGAGGAAAACAACACGCCCATCGATTCTATAAAGACACCGTTGTCTCCTGTCATCGATGACAATGTCATTATTGTCGATCCTGATGATGCGTCCACTATCGAATGGGATGAACGCGGGATTGTAGCATTGCGAAAATACTATACGCTCAAGGATGAGGCCGATGTCACTATCAAAGAAAGTAAACAGTTGTGGTTGGACACACCGCTCTCCATCTACGCAGTGCAGGGTGCGTCTCGTCTCGTATCTAATCTCTAGGGGCTTTCCGCTAACACGATTCGCAGCTTTTGAGCCGCCTGCCCATCGTTCCGGCATGCGGGCCCTCCTCGAACATTCTCGGCAGACCTATAGACCGCTTTCTGCTGAACTTCGCCGGATCCGTTCACGCACCAGCTCTCGGCCATCACCCTACCCACAACCTCAACGAACTATTAAAATCAGTTTATCTCCTTCAGCGGCTGGCCCGGAGGTCTCTACGCTCGTAGAACCAAAGTCGGCGCCAGTGCCCCCAACACCACCAGCACCAATACTAGTATCTCAGGCGCTACAGCAACGTCCCATCAATTCCAACACTGTAGCTGCCGAAATCTCCTCTTTGGTACCTGGGAAGGGTGCCAAAGGCGACTCTGCTTCACTCTCCCAGTCATGCCTCGGCCCTAATGCACAACGTAGCGCGCCTGGGTGGGCTAAGCGCGGCATAGGCAAGGAAAACCAGGAATGGTGTTCGTCTTCCGAGGCAATGATGGCGTGCGTCCCATGGATACTTTAATCGTTCGTTACTAACTATAAAGTACAGCCCCAGCGAAAGTCTGCGCCTCAGTCGCCCTCGACCGCGCGGTCGCCCCGCCCATGCGCGTGCAATCCTTCCCATAAGGGCTTAAAGCCGCCTATCTATCGTTCATCGAAGCATTCCCTTCTTGACAGACCACTTTCAATATGACTATACCAGTGCCACTGGGCTCGGGTGTCCGAGTACCAGTGTTACCCTTGCATTGGCTCCATGCCACGGTTTTACTGATCTATGCTCTCGAACCCTTATTTACTCTTACCCAGATGCCAGGGTGCTCTATTTCCGTTCTTGCTCACGATGTACTTTACGATTTGGTATACGTACTAACGTTGATTACGCAATTTGCTCACGACACGACTTGACGAGCGACGGATCTGTCTTCGAATATTTGTTGTTTTCTGTCCCAAAACTTGTTGAAAGTACGCAGACCGTCTCCACTCGGGAGCTTAGGGTGTGTTGTGTCACAGTTCTAGATCTGGTACATGAGGTCCTTTTGCATCCCTCGTTGCGATGAGGCACTAACTCAATGTTGGGTTGCGCGTGCAAACCTTGTCAAAGGCGCACCAGTTGTGCGCTTCAAAACGCCGAGATGAGCTTCAAGTAGAGAGTCAAACGAGGCAGGTTTAGTGACGAATTTTCGCAGGGTATATAGAACGTACATGGGCGTCGCTGCCACCGAGAACCAAGTGTCGAGTTCCTTTTAGGTTTTCCCTCAAGTCCCAGCGCATTCGCCAAGAATTTGTCGATACGCGCTGGGGGTAGGGTCGTTCCCCGCGACTGAAGACGCTCGCTTACCGGAGATGACAACAATGTGCGGACTGTACGTGTGCTGAGGAAGGTATCAGATTCATAGAAGGGAGCGAAGAGGAATTTGAAGAAAACGTTGAGGCGAATTGATACCCACCCAACAACCACGTCTTTTGGGCGTGTCTGCACGGACCGCCGTTTTCTAGAGGATCGCGTTTTGGGCGTTGTTTGAGACTGTCGCACATCGTTTTCTGGTTTCGGTTTCGACAATGCAGCAACGAAGATGTGATCCGGGAGGTATTTGCTTGGTAGTGATTGTAGTGCATCCATGCTGTCGTCGTGTTCGTCGTCATCACCTTCCCACTCACTTGTGTCAGGATCCCCATCTTCCTTCCCTTCACCTCTTAACATTCCCACATCTTGGTCTGTTGTAACTTGCAAGTCCTCTTCATTTGCATCTTTGATACCCCCCCACTCCTCCCCGCTCGTACTCCCGCAGTCTACTTCCCCCGTCTCTTCTTCGGCGTACCCCATAGCACGCGTCATCCGCCAGTGCAGGTGGGGATCTATGCCATTCCCACCCTCATTATCACCCGCCCCCACCTCGTGATTCTCCACATAAAGACTGTCCTTCCCTGTTGTAGTAGTTCTACGCCGCCGCATATTCGCTTGTGCCTTGAGACGTTCATCATGTCGCCTGTTCTTTTCTCTTATCTTCCGTTTCTCGGCCGCGTGGAAGCTTCTCAGAGAGTGATCATGTCCCTTCGCGACGGAAGCGGAAATCGAGAGGGAGATGGTTTCTGGTAGGCCAGACTCTGGATCTGTGTCATCCTGGGCCATGGCCGGGCGGAGCCTGGAAGGTGCTAGACGAGATAGATACAACTGAAGAAGCAAAGTTCAATTTAAAGGCGAGAATCCTGACACGTGCCGTTTAATATTTTGATAATCCGTGATGGTTGGCCTTTTTATGGCGACCTCAACTGCGAGGAGAGTCCCATCTTTCCCACTCATACCATGTTGTCCCGGTCGGGCTGGCGTCGTTTCCTGCCAGGGGGGCGCAGAAACAGGAGAGACGAACACAGAATACAGGCCATACCTATCTCTGAGGCGGGCCCTCTCTTACACGAGGAGGAAATAGACCCAGAAGTGCCAGTATCATATCCGGTTGGTCAACCGTAGTACGCATCATACCTCGCCTCTCCCTTCATCGATAACTTAAATTTTGCTATAACCTACTTTTTATCCCAGCCATCCTGTAGGGTAAGCCTCCATTTCTAGCCAAACTAAAGTGCTGTCTAGACGCCCGTCACAACAGTGAACCAAATCTGAGCATCGACTATGGTCGATTTCAAGAGGGGGTTGCAGTTGCTCATTCAGCGTGAGCACGTCAACATATGTCGCTGCGCCGGTCCCACTACTGACACATCAATGGCCCCCAGAAGTCTCGGTACCTCGCTGTCCCACGTCATGGCTGTACCAGAATCACAGCATTCGCAACACTACGGCGAACGTGCTATCACGCAAGTCGATTACGACGGAACTCAAACTGTTCGAAGTGAGAATTTCATCCCCATGCGGCGTCGTTCACTGTCACACTCGCGCTCTCGGCAACGTCGTGGTTCACGTCACAGCAGCAAAGCACCAGACATAACCATACAACGTGAGTAATTCACTACCTACCTTATTGCACTTTACATCTACTTCGATAGCGCCTTCAATCATGAATGCGGGTGAGCACATACGATCCGGTTCCCCCGACCCTCTTCCTGTCCCGCCTCGTAATTACAAGGATGGTTATCACGGGGAGAGGACGCGCCGCCTCGAACCGGAACGTCACCGCTCCCGCCGCGGCGGCGACTACTACGATCGCAGTTATGGGCATGTTCATGGCGGAGAGGTGAGAGTTCGGAGTCCTGCATGTAAATTCGACCCACCGAGATGTGGCGTGACTCACCGTTCATGTTTTTTGTCTACAGATGGCGGCTCCTCCACCCGTTAGGGGGAACATTCCGGGAGAACATGTCACTCATTCTATCACTCGGCACCTCGACTCGCTGGAGCACCCTGAATTCCGGTTCTCAAGATGTACGGGGCGCAAAAAGGCCGTCTGTGTGAGTCTATATCTTCGGGCCGCGCCTAATGTACTAGGCTCCCTCTGTCTACAGCTGATATCGCATGTTAGATTGGCATCAATTATACCGGCCAAAATAGCCAACTAGATGGCTGCATAAGCGATGCCAAAAACATGTGCCGTTTCCTGATCGGTAAACATCAAATTTTTGCTAACGCTGGCTGTTGACGATCTCATTCGTCTCCACAAGGTCAATTAGGCTTCCGATCCCGTGACATCATTCGTCTGACAGACGATGCACGCGATCCCCGTAATTTACCCACCAGGCAGAACATGCTCGGCGCAATGCGCTGGCTCGTACGCGACGCGCACAAAAATGATTCGCTATTCTTCCATTGTGCGTTCGTTCCTGAGAATTAACCCGATTTTACCAACACTCCTATAGATTCTGGACACGGTTCTCAAGTACGGGACCTGAATGGTGACGAGGTAGATGGATATGATGAGGGTAATGCAAATAAATCATCGTCCGGATCTACTCGTCCTAATGAATCGTAGTAATATTTCCAATAGACTACTCGCAGGCGGGGACAATCATCGATGACGTGAGGTTTTTCGCAGCTTTCTTTCCTGGACGAAAAATGCTAACCTTCTCAATGAAGGAACTTCATGATAACTTGGTACCTCAAGTCTCTTAAGTCTTTCATGCAATTGCCGATGGCACTCTTATATGTAGGTTAAACCTCTACCACCAGGGTGCCGCCTGACTGTACGCCACCTGTTTTCTCACGCCCCCAACGTTGGATGACTCTGACCGGATAATTAGGCCATTTTCGATGTACGTGGCGTCCTTGCTCATGCGGGTGGTTCATTTACTCGTGTAGTCATGTCATTCAGGATCTGTCCTCGGTATGTTTGGCCCCCAAGGTTGTGTTTGTCGCTTAGACTCCAAATTTTACCAAATAGATGTACCTTTTAACGTACGTGATCATTTTCTTTCGCTTGTTGCTCACCTATGCTCACCTATGCTCAATAGTACCATTCAGATGGTCGTGTCAAGAGCAGCAGCGTGACAAAGGAATTCATTGGAGAAAAGGCATCTCCGGCTGAGGTGATCTGCTGGAGTGGCTCAACAGATTCGGGTACAGCCGCGGATGTACAAGGGGGTGGAATGGCCGTCGGCGCAATGAGCTACGCGTTCTTGAACGTACTAAGTAAGCTTTTAAATTTGAAGAGCGCACGATACGATTACTGAACTCACTAGATGGTAGGTCATGGCCTACCTACGAGGAACTATTACGGGACCTCCGACGTGCGACTCGTAAGTATCATCAAAAGCCGCAGCTGTCGGCGTCGCATCGCATTGTAAGTATCATCAATATGAGCCATAATTGAACTGACGCCTAATTCTTAGGACGTTAATCGACGGTTCGTGATTTGATAAGCATGACAAGGAGACCTGAACTGCCTGGGCCCATATGGTTTTATGTTATGTGTGTATGTACTTATGATGCTAAGGATTTATGCGTCGAATTCCCTCCGGACAGAATAGCACTTAGTGACTAAGAATCATGCCTTCGACCTCGACAAGCTGACAATGAAGCCCTCATGAATACAGTTAGCGTTCGTCACCTTTCTCAGAAACTGAGTCTATCCCTCCCGCGCAACGGTGAAGGTCCGTCGTTACTCGGGTTCGCGCAAGCACAACCCAAGATGTGATTCGAAGGGACATCAACTGCAGGATGCCCTCGATCACCAGATGCGCATGCGCTCATGCGAACACCGACGTCCTCTTGTTGACACTCAGGCGTGGAGTGAGACTTCATCGCATGGACTACCATAGTTCCAATTCTATGATACTAGTAGTAGTGGTCTGCCCTTCCCCGGGCCGCAGATGCCACCGGGCCAAGCGGCCCGTTCGTTTCATGGCGGCCAGCCACTGCACGGTGCAATTAATCAACTGTCTCTCCACCATGTCATCGACACAGGCAGAGGACGCTGCCTTAGACAGGTCCACCGCAAATTGAAGGAGCGTCGATTCAAGCTGAGCAGGTACTTCGTTGTGGGCTACGGCTATCTCTTACTCACCTTACTTCATTTTACATAGAGCTTGTGATCGGTGTCGGTGAGTGTCGGCTTAGGGTCTGTTCTCTCATCCACGTTTTGATACCCTCCTGCAGACGCAGGAGAATCAAGTGCGACGAAGGTCATCCATGCCAAGCGTGTCTGGGTGCTAACTCAGCTTGTACCTTCGATGAGGCTGGCAAAAGAAGCCATCCTCACAAGTCCAAGTCAAGTTGTGTACCACACTCAATGCACCTTTTCTCTAACTCTCGTCCGCTTCCAGACGTACCGCTACCCTAGAAGATCGTATGCATCATCTTGAGAGTCTAATTCAGGCAATACCCCCCGCGGTTTTTGCTGCTGGCGGTGCAGCCCTTTCCTCACCTTCCCCTTTTGACCACCACCCTTCGGTACCATTACTCCAGAACTATACGTATCCGGCCGCAATACCTCCGCCATCTCTCAGTGTGACCCCTCTCATAAACCCATCAACTCATTTCACCCTTGCGGCTAGTAGATCTCGTCAGTCAAGTCCCCAAGCTATCACCTTACCATTTGCCTATCGAGGAACAACCGATGGAGATGCATCAGCTGCAGATACCCCTTCTCAGGAAACTGCGCGCATGTCACTTTCATCTTCATACCTCTATGTCGATGACGAGGGGTTTACCCGTTGGCAGGGAGAAACATCCGGTCTACCTATATTGGATCATCTCATCGAGCGCCACCACCTGTCACCAAAAAAAGAGCGAGAGTCAAGTCCACGGCGAGAGTGGTCAAATACTGATTCATCTAACTCAGACAATACATGGTTTCCGGATCGAACTGCTCATCAGCATGGCGACGTGAATCCAGAGCGGATTTGGAAGCTTATCACGTCTCTCATAGCACCCGACTTGATGGATAGGTATGTCTAGGGCGTGCGTCTAGTCCCCGCAGCACCCACCTACTCATGGACAAGTCTTGTGCAGTGCTACTTATCAACATCGTATTACGTGATGCCTTTCCTTCATGTTCCAACATTCCTTAACGTGCGTCCCTTTTAGGACTACGTATTTGTTATTCTTATCTTCTTTCAGGACTATGGGAATCCCCAGAAGTGGGGGGAACCAGGCTTTGTAGCATTTGTAGTCGCGGTTTGTTGCCTTGCTTCGCGCCACATCGACGACCCTCGAGTTCGTGCAAACCCCAACGACGGAGTATCGTCTGGGGTCCTGTGGTTCGACCTTTTCAGCCGCCTGCGCACACTCCCTGGAGCGGATTGCCCGACCTTATATACTATCCAGGCTACGCTGGTTGCGGGTGTTTATGCGATCGGGTGGGGGAAGCTATCGAAAGCCTTTGCGCTTATCTCAGAGTCCGTCACACTCTCACTCGATGCCGGGTTACACCGATCTACGGACGCTTACGACATTTTCGATGCAATTGAGGAGGAGGTCCGTAAGCGCACATTTTGGTGCGTTTATATGTGGGACAAGCAGGCAGGTGCCCATTTTGGCAGGCCACCACTCGTACGGCTACGCGATTGTGATGTCTCTGAACCAGCGGCTGTTGATGATGAATTCATTACTCGCGACTCCATTGGACCACATCCTCCAGAGACGCCAAGTAGGATGGGAGCATTTATATGTGTCCTACGGTTGCTCGTGGTACTCGAGTCAGTGCTGGACGCCCCTCCCTCTAAGGAATTCGGTGATACCTCTCCGTTTCTGAGGCGTGCGACGTCTACCCTTGTAGGTTTCCGACGACACAAGGGCCTACATGAGGAGGAGATATTGCTCGATGAGGTTTGTTCTGCTCTGCCTGCATACTGGCGACACACTCCCGATACGCTTGCAAGCACGGATGTCATCCGTGTCACACATGCCGAACGCGTCCACTGTCTTTCTCTCTTCATACGGATGCTTATCATGCGTCACCGGTTCTCCGATCTTGTTGCTGAGCGCCCAACCAACTTTGATCAAGAACAAAGTGATCAGGAGCGGGATGCCATGACTGTGGCACATTCAGCTGCGTTGCAGCTCATCTCTACTCACCTGCAAGTTGCACAAAAGGGTCTTATGACTTATTGTAAGCGAGCTATGTGCTCTCCACTACCTGCCTGACAGATACCTCCGACCTGCTCTACTAGATGGTGTACATGTGATTCACCAGCTCACCCAAGCTGGCCGTACTCTCATCGGTTTCTTGTTGAACTGCCAGTCTGATATGTTGCGACCTTTAATCGCACCCGCACTCGATGGCTTACGATCTTGCGTGGGCCTTCTACGGCGCTTCAGTGGCCGTTATGTATGTGGCCAACGTTCATGCGATATGATGGAAGAGTTTTGCAGGCGTATGTTCACATATGGATATAACTTCGCCAAACCTAATTGCTCTTGTAGTAACGCAGATTCCACTCGACAACCAGACAATCTCACCTGATCTCATAGTAAGCTCAGCGCGACCACCGTGGATTCGACCTGCTCGCAAGAAGAATCCGTCCGCTCCTCGTTCTGCAGGAAGCGTAGAGTCACCACCGCAGGATATATCAGAATTTACTGGCAATACACTCTCCACTGCACTAGCAAGTACACCATTTGGTCTTTCTACTTCCATTTCTCCTGTCGCATCGACCCTGTCTCAGCCGGAGTTTCCGGTAGGCACACTGTCGCCTTTTGGACAGCTTCTCGACCCCGCGGGAGCAGGGACAGAGGCAAGAGCCAGTGACCTAGAGCTACCGTCAGCTGGACTGATGGCTCTCTTCGGAGACGGTGGCCTTGACGTTGCGGGTTTTTTCCAGGGGCCTGAGGACCCAGGAGTTACCATGGATCGTCCAAGTGTCGTGCGGTATGGAGGAGCTCATGCACGACACGGGAGCCAGGGGTCAGACGAGATGACTGGGTTTGGGAGTAGCCCGTAGTCAAACAAGTCTCAAGTGTGTACTAACTCATCAAGAATGGAAAAACCACCTATGTGACGGGTTCGTAATGCTGTACCTTCTGTCCCTTTCACGATGCTATCCTTCTCTACAATTATTTTACTTACTCTCGTTTAATGTTGTAGTACGATCTGTATATATATACGGAGGGCACCTATAGCATGTCAGACAGACCAGCCACTGACAAGTGGACTTGCCCTGGCAAAAGTTTTCGTAAGGCTAAATTATTTATCATGTTTGTTTGTGGATAGAGGCTCTGTTATGCCCCGGGAATGGAATGATATAAGTACAATGGTGTCATACATATACAAGAACATGAACCAAGGACCTTCACGTTCAATCATAACGCAAAAAGATGCACGCGCTCGTCCCTGACGGCAAACAACATAACAAAGTGATGGCCCTCCGTCTGCCTACGGGAGATGGCTTCGCGTATTTGTGGAGCGTACCCAGTACTCGAAAGAGGGAATGAGGATACCACAGTTTTCCAACTCTCATCGTCTGTGACCCAACTTGAAGACTTACACAACGTATCGAAGACGTTGGCTGGAGTGTCGATGGCAATCACTGGGATGCCAGATTGAAAGGCAGAGCAAACCCGCAGACCCATTTCAAATGCTGTAGCAGCACAGAAAGTGAGCGAGCTCTTGGAATTGCCTAATATACAAGCTGGTTCTCACCCTTCTCAAGGAATATCTGTTTCGTTTGCTTCCGCTGTTTTCGGGCATCTCCCGGTAGCACTAGCTGGACGTCTGGCACGGGACCAGATGGCTTGGAGCGGGCCGTACCCTGCGAATGTTTGGATAAAACAGCCGTACCAGATGTTTCGTCATCGATCCGCTTCTGCTCTGCGATCTGCTCTTCGAGCCAAGATACGAGCCCCGGCCTCGAAACTAGATCACAACCACCGTGATGTGACCGCCCTGGCGAATTGCAGAAGTTACGTACCGTCATATTCCGTACCCTTGAGGATGCTTTTAATCCTGAAAGCGGGCTGATCGCGCCGCGCAGAACGCGGGCGTGGATATACAGAGAATCTACAAACGTCAATAGGACGTGTTTTCAGGAGCGAACAGATACGAACAGTATTCCCTCTCTGTGACACAACTCCACATAGTTTTCATGTTCACCATCAGGAAAACTTGACTCGTACATGATGTCGGCACTGATGTTGTGTCTCCAGAGAAGTGCCGCAACCTCGAGCCTCTCGCTAAGATATCCAGGCTGGTAGGAGACAATGTACACATCGCATCGCCTAGGACTCCAAAAACCAAAAGAGCGTTGCTCCTTGAGAAGATTCTTTACAGAAATCGCATGGTACGCCGCCAAGGCGATGAGGATCTTCTCTAAGGAAATTTGCAATCCAACGGCACAGACGTTGTTGCCACCAATTTTCGGGAGAGAGAATTGGGATATGAGGTCATCATACCTGAGGGTGAGGAATTAGTTGACTCGACGAGATCTATGGCCAGATCCGCTAACCGGCCACCGGCAGCCAAGATATCACCCCGCTTGCCTCGTCTGACAACCTCAAAACATACACCGTCTTTAAAGTAGGCATTGTGGCTGCTTATCATCAAAGGATGAAAGAATATGGGCCTCGTGACTCCGGAAAGGGCGACGTATTGAATGGCCTGCTTTATTTCATCCAGAGTAGGCGACAATAAAGTCAAAAGAGGCGGTGAGACCTTCTCTAGTCGAGCAACGAGCGTTACGAGGTCCTCGTCTACACCCGTTGAATAGGTTGCGGTACGCCCAGAAAATGAGAGGAGCCACACCTGTATCGCTTAAGACTTCAAGTTCGTCCACTATGCTTCTCAAAAGACCCTTTTTCAGAAGCATTGCTCGCTTCTGTGCCCAGGATGACTTGGTTTGCATGATTATCTCAACAACAGAGTCGCGGATATCATGCGGAACTCGGCTCAAGGCCAGCTCGATAACTTGGCAGCAGTTAGCGTCCAAAAACGGCAGTACTAAACCTAAGGCATTACCCTTCGAATGAGATATGTGCATCTCATAATGTTGCGAAAGGTTTGGAAATGAATCCAAGCATTCATTTACGATAATGATCGACTCCGCAATCGAAACTGGTCCACTATTGACTATATCTGTGGAAATAATGTCAAACACGGCAGCCTTGAAGACTCTCGGGTGTCCTGCAACCAGGCTGGCATGCGGTGAGAGCAGGAAAAAAAAGGGTTTGATACATAAGGGCTCACTTGGGTCTGTAGATATCACCGATATGAAATCTCTTAATACGTTTGAGGTTGTTTCGCGCTGCAACGCGCGCAAATGGTATCAATGCGTTATTTGGAAGGCCCACAACCTCTCCGTGTCTGTCCACGAATAGCACACGTGTTGTATCATCATTGCTATCAACGGCTGGCATCATCAAGGGCGGTACCATTTCGATTGCGCCATGCAAACGGAATATAGTTGTTAAAGTGTCGCGAACAATCCCATTTAGTGACGTGTGTTCTGGGTGTTCAACATCGTTATCATAGAGAAACCCCCGCACACCTCGGGAGGTCTGATTGAAGAGTGCCGCAAGAACCGCCTGACGGTGAGGAGAATCGGTTTTGGCTAGGGTATATATAAGTTTCCGCTAGGGTCCTTGTCTGGTAACTTACTCATCATTTTCAAAGCACCTCTAAAGTATTCATCCTCCAGCCGAGGGGGAAGTAGACTACTCTGGGATAACTCAAGTGCAGTCGGTCGGTCATCCGGGCTGTGCTTGAGCAACCAAGTGATGACTGGAGAGTAACAATGAGTAATTGTACGGGGTGATAAGTCGAACAATCATACTCTGCCGCTGACGTGTTCGGTGTGCATCCCAGTCAACGGGAAAGATAATGTCCTTCTTACGCAGGTCTTCGATGACAGCAATACGTTCTGCTCCAGTCGAGAAAGAGTAGTTCATCTCGAAAAACACGATCTAAGGACTGTTCGGTAACCGAAGACCCTACACAAAGTCGAATACACCTACCCCGAGACTATACAGGTCCGCCTTGGTATGATTTCGCGGTCCCTTTTTCGGTGATTGTACTTCGGGTGCGATGTACATTTTGGTCCCAACCTCTGCCGAAGGTAACGAAGTGAAGATGGCTGACACGGAAAGCGATAACGGACGAACCCAGCGTCATCTCAGCGTCAATTGTGATTGCGTGCGGAGCCACTTCGGATGGCTCGACTGCTGCGGCCAGACTAGACGTAGCAAGGCCAAAATCGCCAACTTCCGGTAGTCCGTCAACACACCGTTAAGCATTCGGCTCTACAAAACATGCCTTTGCAATCCCCCTTACCATCTGGTAAACAAATCAGAACAATCTAGGCCATAGAGGCATTTCTGTCGCACCGATGAAAATGTTTGTAAGTTTGATATCTCTGTGAAGCTAAGGTACAATTAGTCTAGATTTAAACGAAATCAGAATTGACTACAGACAATGCCCAAGCTTGACATATGTACAAGCGCATCAACGACTTGTTGGAATAAACGCCACGCTTCATCCTCCGAGAGGCCTTCTGCTATGCGCTGCGGGTGGCGCCTTGTCAGGATAGAAGACGAGGGAAATTGGAGGTCACCTTACCTCCCTGAGTGTCTGCTGCTCTACGAACTCCTGCACAATCGCTAAGCTAGGTCCTTATTAATGATTAATGTAAAGGAACTAACCATTTGGATATAAAGTGTGCGGGGTCTAGAGGTGAGTTGCGTGCAGGGAGCTATGTTGATTACCGCAGAACCGTGTCGCGGAGCTTCGAACATCTCCCCGAGATCATCAGCTTCAGTCTCGTCTCCGTCGATGTCCCCGTCACTGCCCCCTGTGGCACCTGAGCCAGAGCCAGTGAAATGGATGCTTGGGAACGACGTAGAGGAATGGCTTCCTGATCCAAGGTCGTCGAGGTCTATACTAAACGGATCCGAAGAGCCATCGCGACGATTGATACCACTGAGAACGGACTTGACACCATCCGCAGTATCGTCACCAGAACCATCTGAAGACACAGTTGCAGACGCCGACTCTGAATCCTCGAACCACGCGGTGTAGTATCGCACAATGAACCGATGGGACAAGCGACTCAGCGCGTTAATTTCTCGTAAAATTTTATTGTCGGTATTCGGGGTCCGCAAGCGTACCTTCTTGACTGCGAGAGGTGTTACTACACAACAATAAGCTGGAATATCACCGTACCCGCGTAGATTCGAGAGTCTATTTTGTTGCGTGCTTTGACCACGGAGCCGAACGCGCCGCGACCCTATCATCCATTAAGTGGTCTGATTGAAACCACGTTGAACGGTGGATGATGACACGCACCAATAGTTCTAGTTCCTCCCAGTCCTCCTTCCACCGGCTGGCTTGCTGCCGTCTTTGGATTGGTGCTCTAAAATAATCCACCTCAGGCGAGCTCCCATATGCTTGAGGGATAGGTGTCCTTGGATCTTGGTCGATCTCAATCAGCACAATATTTAAGAATGATATCTCGCAAATTTACCAGAAATCGGTATTGCGACTGCGCGCGTCTTCGAAAACGAAATTTGACTCAGTTCTACAAGAATAGCGGCACAAGATGTGTATTTCTTCTTTTGTGAGGCCATGCTCAGCGCAACTCGTTGAAGAGAAGGGGATATCTGGGCTGCGGGGCGTAAGCAACATACAAGACCCTTCGATATGACTTACGAGATACAAGCGCTGCTTGTGCATCAGGGAAGCGCTCCACGACATCACTCCCCAGAAGCATCTGCAGGAAAATTACACCAGCATAGTGGATGTCGCGGGCCTTAGTGTATATTAGTGCCGAGTCATGGCCATCCTTTGCTAACCTGAAGTGAATGAGTCAAATGTCCCCTGGGACAAGAAATGGAAATAACCAGCTTTCTGGAAAGTTTGTCAAATCTAGGGCAGGGAGGGACTTGGGCCCAAATGGATTTGACCGGTGGAGATCCAATAATTTGACATAGTAGCTGACTTTGAGGAGCTTGACAAGCTTGGACTGGCCCAATCTCTCGCGATTTGAAAGCCCGACCGAGTGTAAGGAGAGCCCTTTGGACAAATTCGAGCCCTGATTCGAGCAGGGGATTATGACCTTACCTCTATGAGGAAGATCCGTGGTATGTACCTCATTCAATCCCGTCAGAATTTGCGCCAGATAACTCTTTCACAATGTTAGACCAACCGATATGTGACCCTTACTAACATACGCACCGACGCACGCTCCTCACGCAGTGTCTCACAATCCTCCAATAAGTCGTGCAAAGTCAACTGTGGCTTCTGTTCCATGAGGATTGCAAGCTGGGGTGCACCGCTCGATTGAGGTAGAGTAAGCTTGACGGCATACATTCTGATAACGTTTCCGTGGTGGACCCCAATGAGACGCTGGACTTCCTCTTGAACGAGCTTTAGCTTCTTACGGCCTTGAGGCGTAGTGTAATAGTGTGTGTCAAATGTGACGAGATGAACCTCGAGTGGAAGCGTCGCCGCAATGTCATCGCAAATAGGTTCAGCTTGATATGTAGTTCCAAGACAATCTGGGGTTTCTTGATTTTAGATTGCGGACAATGACGTTAAATGACAGCTGACCATGCCGTGGGTGAAAGAGTTTAACGGCATGAAAATGCAACTCATTCACGATAATCTCATAGTCAAAGGATTGAGTAAGTATGTCATCAGCAAGCTCAGGCACCTCAGTTGCATCAGACTGCGCCCGATGGCGCGCCCTGTGCCTCTCGCGTTCAATTTGGTGCCGATGTGCATCTGCCTGCATCTGCTCATTGAATGCCTCGGCAAGAAGACGCCTGCGCTCCGCCTCTTCTCGCGCTTCGGCCTCTTCACGTCGCTTCCTCGCCTGATGGGACCAACAGTGCTCAGAGAATGTAAAAGGTATACTCAACTAGACACCCACCTGTTCTTCTTCTGACGCCCGTTTTATCATCTCTGAGGCTAAGGAACCGACAACTTCCGCAGGTGTGATATTAGTGGCAATCCAGTCTTGCGCTACAGTAACGACCTGAACATGATTAGAATAAATCGGATTCAATAGTGTGAGAAAAGCATCTAGATCGTGGCACAATCCCCTCGCATCTAATTACTCTGAAGAGATAGCCCCAGGAAGGCGCGCTCCATCCACTGTTAAAAGATCAAGAGTTCGCTCACCTGAAAGACAATCTCTGTCCCGCGAGACTGTCGCGCTTCAAGCTGAATAAAATTCGAGAGCTTCGCGACACGATCATCTGGAATACCCTTTATTGGTTGCTGCACAGTGAATATTGGGTGTGCATTTATAGGGTAAGTTCTGGGAAATCTATGGTAGTCCAAATGAGACAAAATCGTTACGTTGCAGCATAGTATTGACATAGTATGTAAATGAAAGTAGATGTTGGTAGCATGTTCAGTGTCCGGGTGTGTGACCTTGATAATGAATTCGGGAAGCCTTGCAGCACCCTATGCAAGTGAGCGAAAATCGTTGAGTACTTCTAAGCCTTGTAATACGAGCCAGTTCATGTTTGACATACTTTCCAAGCTCTAGGCTGGCACTCTATGAAATCCTCGGCATAGATGGATTTTAGTGCAGTGATTTCCTGCTGTTGCTGTTCTGAAAGTATGAAATCCATTCTGGTTGGCGGATAGCCCAGCTTTCGGAATGGATAGAAGTCGTGCTTGAAAAAGGTCCTTTGGACCTCAAACGCTCAAGCTTCCATGCTCTGCAGTAGCCAACGACGGAGAGCTTTGTTTTGAAATTAGATGAGTGACGAAGACACGCTTATCCGTCACGCGGGTGACCGTACCATCATGATCCACGTGCCCAGCGCGTTTGTGGCCAGTTCTCCCACACTCTCGTTAAAGTCTTCAGCGCTTCAGCTCCCAATTCCTTATATTTCTCAGGTGCAGCAGCTTGGGTATGCTGCTAACTCTCTTATATCTTACCCTCCTTGTCGGCCTCCGCTGGTCATCAGCTAGCCCCTTTTCATTGCCTATTACTCGACAAGGGTCCGCGCTTCATCTCCCATTGTCTAGGCGGGAGGTAACTACCAGCATGCCCCGGCGAGCATCCAAACATGGCGCCATAGGCGTGGGAGACTATATTGATGTGTGCGTATGCAAAATGTACTATTGGAGTTAGCTCATCGCGGTATCAGGACATACAATGTACTAGTTCAAGTAGGCGAGACGCTTGCACCTCTCGTCCTTGGTACGTTTCACAATGTCATGGAAATGTGTTACTTCTCGACCTTACCTCATCAGACACTGGCTCTTCCGATCTTTGGGTGCTCTCTAGTGCTTGCTCCACGGACTGTTTTTTTGTCACTGTCCCGTTATACCCTCAGACCTCCTTCCAGCCAAGTGGCCTTGCTGTCTGTCTGGAATACGGTGACTCCCTGACTGGAACCTTTGCTCAGGGTCCCGTTGGGACGGACATTGTTGGTGTTGCTGACTTGCGGCTTGAAGACCAGTACTTCGCTGCAATCTCGGAAACGAATACAACCGTACTGCAGACAGGCTCTGCCGGGATATTTGGACTCGGTTTTCCGGTTAATAGGTGAGCCAGTGATACCTTGCGGTGGTCAGTAATCTATGTATCGTCGTGATGACGTCATCTGGGCATTGGGTTCCCATTTCGTATCCTTCTGATCTCTCCAGATTACATTCCCACTTGGCAGCATCGTTACTTGATGCTTCTTAATGATAGTTTTACTGACGGGATGCTCTATTACAGTATAATTTGGAACAAGTTGCTCACCTCTAAAGGTGCAAGAGAAACCAGCCTTGAAGTTTGGGATTCTCGAACTCGTGTCTTTCCTGACCTATCGGGAATCCGCGGGCGTACTTCGACCGTACGGGATGGCTGGGGTCGAGCACTATCACCAAACGTGGATGATGTACTTGCAAGCTTTGCCACTAACGGGCCACTTCTTCCCCGACTCATTATGGCGGGAGCATTAGCTTCCCCAATCGTCGCTATATCTCTGCAACGAGATACCGTAGATATTGGCGGAAATCAAGGGATGCTCTCAATTGGCGAACTACCAGCAGGCATAGCTGCCGAAGACCTGACCTGGGTCCCCTTACGTGGTTACACCGCTGCGGAGGGCGGACTTCCTGCTCCCGAGGAGTCTCCAAACGAGGTGCATCTAAATGCGCATTTATTTCCTGCTCAAACGAATACTAAATTTTAGATCTACCCCATTACTTGGGAAGTCGCAATCGATGACGTATACTTTGATGGGCGGAAGTTGTCACGATCAGCCCTCGCCGCACCAAATATTACTCTAACTGCCTTGCTTGATACAGTCCGTGCCTTGCTCGGTCTTCGAATAGGATTCATAGTTCCTGATATACAGGGAAATTCACTGATCCGTGGCCCCAAGGATGTTCTGAATGCAATTACTGTGCAGCTGGGGGGCAATACTTATGACTGCGCGGAAGCCCATACACTTGCTTTTCAAATCGGCGGAAACATTTACCCAGTTGATCCACGTGACTTTGGCTCACAGAGATTTGAAGATACTACTTCCGAGTGTACCCCAAACCTTGCTCCTACGGATCCTCCTGGTTCAGGCTTTCTATACAGCTGGAGCATCGGCGACCCATTTTTAAAATCGTAAGCGGGATCACTGATCTGATGGCGGTCAGCTACACCTTGACTAGTGTTTTCGTCGCATTCTACTACGGCAATTTAACCCACCCTTCACAAGACCAGCCTCGTGTGGGGCTCCTCTCAACTGTACCCTCTGACGCTGCTCAACGCCTACATGCTACAGTTCAACTTGCCAATACTACACTTGGTGGCAACCTTCCCTGTGTGTTCCCCACCGTCAATTGGCCGCAATCTTGTTAATGTTTTCGCAGCGACTTCTGAGCCAGCGCCTTCCAATGCTCCTCCATCCGTTGGGACTGGCATAATGGGTGTTCCTCAGGCTCACTATAGCCCACCTTCACAGATTTCGCATAGCCCCGATGCAGCTTCAAAACGCTTACAACCACTACCATTCAGTATCATAGGTCTACTAACCGTTGTATCCATGATATAACAGCTATCTTGTTCAATCCATCGCCTGAGTACATCGTAGGATATAATTGCGGCGGACGGTCAAGTGCGGTGAAGATGCGCTGTCCGTTTGGTCTTACACACGAGACTGGGTCATCGGCGAGCTGAATCCCTGAACGATTATGACGGACAACTGGTGTCTTTACTGAGAGATATAAAAAATCATATGCACAGCATCAGGATGACAACGAACTTAGGGTCACAGATAAGGAATTCAGTTCAATTTCTGTGCGTGCACTATCAACCGTCGGACTGCTAGAGCAGTGACCCAGGGAACAATGAGCATTTACGACGTCATGTATAGCGAGTATGCCCTCCTCGCGGCAAGATGTTTTCACTAGTACAGTCATGAGGGAACGATGTTCATGAAACAGAAGTATGCCACGTTCTTGGATGGCCATAGTCGCGGTTGATAGTGATAAACATGATGCATTGGCAAGATTACATTAAGAGAGATATCGCGATGTTTGGTGAATATAACACTGATTTGTTTTAGAGCCCGTCGTCAGGAGTGCTAAAGATCAAATCGTCCTCGTCGTTGAGAGGTACGCTCAGGGATCTCCCAGTGCGTATTGATTGAATAATGTCATGACTATGGAGTACTGTAAGTCGAGATTCTTCTGACGAATCGGCTAGCAGTCTACGCACCGCTCCAGGAGTTCATCTATACCCAACAACCCAGCTTCCCAGTCGACTCGTACCCAGTTGTGTACAAGCTGGCCAGAACGATAGACTAGCATGGTGGGAAGCATATCTGTGTCCACGCCATCTTCGTCCACATCCTCATCCTCGCTAAGGGTATCAACGGTGGCAGGCTCGTCTGTG
Source organism: Russula compacta (assembly GCA_022376555.1). NCBI lineage: Eukaryota > Fungi > Basidiomycota > Agaricomycetes > Russulales > Russulaceae > Russula > Russula compacta. The sequence continues at coordinate 23,764 of WTXH01000044.1, read as the reverse complement.
TCGCTACCATATAGGTCGTCTTCATCTTCTTTTAACCTAGGTGAGGTACGTGACTTGGATAGGTATGTCGACGAGGGCGGACGTAAACCCCGTGGCTTTGCTTGAGGGCTCAGCGCAAATCCAATCGCAGAAGCACGACACCTGATAAACTTAGTGTACGGATGCTCACGCGCCAAGCGCGTGAGTCGATCGTCAATTGTATCGCATCTATCAAGTGACTTGTGGGTGGTCAGGGGAAGCCAAAAGAGAATTGAGTTGCCCCTGCCAATCTAAGCATAAGGGTGAACGCACGCACAGGATCATAGATGTGCACCACTACCCACACGTTTTGATCTTCCTCCACGGCGGGGACGAACCCTTTTAACCCCACCTCGCGGAAGTGACCGAACTGTCCTCGTTGCCGCCGTTCAAGAGTAACGGGCTCGTCCCGTTCTTCAAGGAAGGTCTTCCCTCCTAGATTCGCACGTTCCATCCGAGCAGCAAGTTTTGCTAGCTCTTCCGCCTTCCTATTACGTTCGCGCGCTGCAGCTTCATTGCGGTCACGGATGACACCCTTCACGCCCGTCCGTCCCGGGCCCAAACCAATCGAGTCGGCTTGTTGAGTGCGAGTATCGACTGCTTCATCCACCTGTCTTCCCCATTGTTCATCGCCTTCACTGCCATGGTCATTGCTTCCGGAAGAAGTAGAGCGTGCTGGTGAGGAAGAACGGCTCGGACTTCGAAAGAGTTCACCCGAGAGGACGAGTTGTTCAAGATGATCGCCATTCTCCTCAAAAGCATGAGAAAGCAAGCATACCAATCGATTACTGAAGTCCTACCATAGCGCTGTCCCGCAATTAAATCAAGTTGGGCGTTGAGGGAATTTATGGGTGTATTGTTGATGTAATCGGGACAACGTTTAACATTCAGATTCTTTGGTAAGCGGTAAGCGCTAACCAATCCTTATTCGATACTGTAAATGTACACCCTAAAACGCTACTTTGTTTCAAGCCGCGAATCTGCTGGTATATGGTATTACGATAAACCACCTGCCACCCTAGGTATCAAAGTTGCAACGTGGGGAAGGCAATGATCACATTTTACAATAGGTAGGGGTCGCGCACAATGGCAATGGCAAACCCTGTGCAAGGCATGACATCTGCATGACAAAGGTAATTTGCTACCATAGCACAATCCCTACGCAAGGCTAGCGCGTTTGAGTCCGCGAAGAGTGATGTTAACACCGGCATGATCTTCGAGCCAAACCCCACGCGCTTGGCATCGAGTGAGGACCCTGTGCCAGAACTTCTGTACGGCAGGGTGCGGTCTGTGAACGCGAAGCATCGTAGACTCAATGCTGAGATCGCGCAAGTATTTAAGGGCAGGAAACGCCTCGTAGCGGAGGAGGGAGGACATCTGCTCGAGAAGTGGAAAGAATGCTGGGCCACGATCGCCTGTAAGGCCCATGCCGAGTGCGTCCGTTATACGTGCGTCGATGTCCCGTATAGCAATGAGTTCCACACGTGGGTGATGAGGCAGAAGGACATGAGGTGCGATCCAATCCGGTGATTCCCAATGCCATTCCACATCCGCCGAACAGATCAATTCCGTCACGTTGGGGCACAGTCGGGCAAGAGAGAAGGAGTCGTGAGTCCCTGGTCTGCCTGGTGCAGTCAGGTAATGTTCCTCCACTATGGACGAAGAGTGGCCCAACTCCAGTTGCCTAATCGACTTTCCGTGAGCTTCCAGGAATTGATAGAATCCCGGTCCGGTATAACTGAAGTCCGCAGAGACGACCGATAAATTGCGCAACATTGGCATATCCCATGTAGCAAGCGCAGCGAACATGTCGTTATCAACGCTGACCTTCAGACTTTTAAGTGCTGGTAACTGCACTGGCATGTCCACCACTCCATTGATACTCGTACCGGGCGCTGGATCAGGAAATAACGTGCGGAAATTCGGGGAACAAGACGAAAGCTCGAGGTACTCGAGGCGCATGGTGCGCATCTGTTGTAGGGGAGACATTCGTTGTTGAAAAGGTTGGTCGTCATAGTTGGTCCATGAAAGCCTGCGCAACTGACTTCGGGGATGTGCGAGGAGAGAAAGAAGCCGCTCCGGCTGACACCGTGGGTCTGTCGGGACATCATAACGGTTGCGCTGGACGGATTGGTGGTCGGTATACACTGTCAACTGTGGCGAATACTCCAGGATGGTGTGTAAGTCTGCTGGTGCGCAACGTTCCAATACCGGTGTCTCAATATGTAGCCTTCTAAGGAAACGCCCGCTGGATCCTGTTCCGTCAACAAACTCGAGGAGCAAGGTATGGGCGAGGGCTTTAGCTTGCTGCGCGCGGCTGATCCACACGAACTCGTAAAGAAACGGTTTGACGAACGCGTTCCATCGTTTGCTAACTAGTGAGAGGGCCACCTTGAAGCGCATGGACGCATGATATGCTGGAAGGTGAAGGGGGGTAGCCTCGAGGAAGGATAGCTCATTTGTGGTGTCTAAAGGATCTGGTGCCATGAAAGTGGCCTCGCGAATGATCAAGTGCCATATTTCTGGGGGAAGACGGATATGATCATAGGCCCTGGGGTGTACAAGGACGATTCGTGATAGATGGATGTTTCTGAATAAGCGGTTAGCATGTTCTTTGCCAACACAGAAGAAAAACCAGAAGGCACAGAGGATTGGCTCAGAAAGGGTCTAGGTGAGAGGGTATCAAGCCATGCTCAGATATCAAAGGCTCTTTTTCCCTGGCTCTTACCACAAGTGAGTAGTCATGCAGTAGAATGACAGAGTATATGGAGGGTTAAATCGAGGGCAGGAGCTAGCTGGACACCTAAAGAGAACGGGAAATCGAGCTAACCTCTTCGAGCGACGATTGCGCAGGAGCTTTTTGACTGCGCGGGAGATGCGGTTTCTTAAAGATGTATATAGATGAGAGCAACGGGGGGCATGAAGAGAAGAGGCTGCGCTGATGTGTGCTATAAGAGAAGAGAAAAAGCTGGTGATCCCGCGTACAGTGTCCCCGTTTGGCGCCCGTCATCGTTTGATAATCACAATAGTGACGCGCAGCCCCAACTCGAAGCGTATCGCGCGTATCAATCGTGCTCTCGCCCTGGGTGGTGGCCTACCTCAGCCCTACATTCTCTAGCATCCCAGGAGCATTGCCATCCCAGACCTCAGCTACTCACATCACAACTGTAAAGGGTGGTCTGGTTTAGTTTGTCCCGAGAGTGTGACTTTGTTGCCCAGTATACTGTATACAGTAAGCGCTCATACTGCATAGGTTTTCCGGGGGGGGAACGGAGTCTACGCATTATAAGCAAGTCTACATATTCGTGTACTCTAGTCTTTCTTGATTCCTGAAGCTTTCAGGATACGGGTTTAGGATAAGGGGTATACTGAACAAATCTCCGAATCGTGAATTTGCATGGACATCAAAGTCGGTTATTCATATTCATACACCCTCCTGGCACAGACGCAGGTGAATATGCTCATGTGTGCATTAGATGTGTTTACCTGCGTTCTTTGCCGCGTTTATCATTAATAGTGGTCAGGCCATCAAGGCCTCAGGCCTCAGGTGCCAAGTAGTAACCGAGTCACGGGCCGGCGAGCACTGGCAGCTGCGGCGCCTAAAATTCTCTCTCCTCTCCCAGGTCCAAAGTATCGTCGTGACTGTAACAATCCGCAACGAACGCGGATGCCTTCAGATTTAAAGAGGCGTCGCACTCATGAGGAAAGCAATCGCACACTAAAGGCATGTGATTCTGCATTGAATAGCCATCAATTCTAAATCTCGCAGAAGCTACCGCCAACATTAGAGAAATTGAATGTCAAATGGTTAAATGAGAACGAGGGTCCGTTCTCCTTGGATGAGAGAATCAATCACCACGAGAAGAATGAATCAAATGGGGCTGTTAGCTCTGATGATGACTTGTCGGATGGAGGCGATAGTGCGCGAGCTGACGAAGAGGTTTGGCATGGCATTCGTACAGGTGACATCGGGGATGCTACACAAGAGTGTGCCTTGGGTAGCAGAGTATATCAACCTCCAACAGGGGCTGAGGTCACAACCATAAGGGCAGCTCAAGATCTTTTCATGTCCAGCTCTTTCAAGCTTCAGGTGAGTCTTGTTCGCTATCGTGTTTTCATGTTGCCTTACTACTACGAGCCCCCAGATGGATGCTCTACTACCAAAAGTTCGGCCGAAAGATTCATGCAAACAATCGCTCGACGGGTTTCTCCTTTCTCTTCACGCATGTCTATCATCTCTCCCGTCCATTGAACCACGGCATCCTTTGGCAGCTGCGAGGGCTCTTTCTGAGGGTTCAATCCTGTCTAATATGTCGGGGAAAGAGAAACATTCTCGGAAGAATGGAACGGTCACCTCCCTGCAGATCGTCTCGGTTCCTTATCCCCTACCCGCTCCTACAGAAGATGCCAATTGGAAGGTTGCGTTCGAGAAACCAGCAAATATCGCAATTGTCGGAAGCTGGATCAATAATATTGCCGTCAAACGTACTGATGATGAGCCATGGGTCATTGATGTAGCCGTGGAAATGCCATCAGCATGTCTAACTCCGAGGTGACGCTTATCCGTTGCTGATTGTCTGTGTCACAGGACTTGTTCCAAGAAAAGGATTATATGAATAGTCGATTCTTTCACAAACGAGCGTTTTACCTCGCTGTAATTTCTAAGCATGTCTCTGATCCCACGAGCGAACTCACTGTGGACGCCTATTACGAGTCCAAAAGAGGGGACTCTCGGCTGACTACACTGATTCTGCGACCCAAGCATGGTGCCTTCGTCCTATATTGGATCGTCTTATTTACAATGCTGACAGTCTTGCAGATAACACACCAGGAAATTTTCGATGTTGAATGCAGCAGTTCGAATAATACCTACACTTCTGCATCTTCTCCGATTCGACGGACGCGGCTATCTCCCACCCGAAGCAATTTTCGTGTCCACCCCTCGGACTCAACTGACTCAGGTCTTGAGAATTTCCCCACACCATTGTACAATAACGCTCTTATGCTTGCTTTCTCTCCTCGACGAAATGTTTTATCGGTGAATACATTAACGCATGATATTCCCGCATATCGTGATGCTCTCTCTCTCCTGCGAGTGTGGGCCAATCAGCGAGGATACGGGGAAGGCCGGCGCACCTGCATTCGAGGATTCGAGGGTACAGGGCCTTGGTGGAATGCCTTGCTGGAGTTGTTGATCCGTGGGGAGGAGCCTTACGGGAAAGCAAAGACAGGGAGGCGCCCATTAGGAAGTGGCCTCAGTTCATACCAACTCTTTAAGGCTGCTCTAGATCTTTTGTGTATGTGCGCGCCGTCAAAAAGCGAATGATGGCTGATCGTTTCCCAGCTCAGCATGACTTCTCCCAAGATCCCGTTTTTGTGAAAAGTAAAAACAGTCATTTGGTGCGTCTGACTCGAACTTCGGGATTGTTAAGGTGTTGAATAGTTTGGATTTACAGTTTCTTCCAGGGGAATATTTAGGGAGATATGAAGCCGTCCTAGTTGACTCATCTTGTATCAACGTCCTTGCAGGTGTCCCTCTCACATCCATTGAGATGGTAAGTGCCTATCTCGGTGAACTTCAAATCACTAATCTGTCGCAAAGCTCAAACATGACGCACGGGTTACCTTGGAGGTCTTAGACGGGAACACACCAGCTAGCGATCCATTCACCGAGGTTTTTCTTACCGACCACAGGGACCTTGCATCACGCTTCGACCTTGTACTCATGTAGGCTTTCCGTTTCCCGTGAAATGTCTGGTTATTGATTATACAATTCAGGGTTGAATTATCGTCTGCTACTCCGAGGCGATTGTCGATTCACGACATAATAGACAATGGCTCATTTCCAGGCGCCCTGCTTGCCTTATTATCCACACGTCTACGTGAGGCTCTAGGTCCGAGGGTAAAGGCTCTGTCCATCCTACACCCGCCGTCACAGCCGCGCGCGCTCTCCGAGGCATTTCCTTCGGGTCCGGGTACCATTTTCCTCGGGTTAATACTTGATCAAGAGAATGCATTTCGTCTCGTGGATCATGGGCCAGTAACTACGGAGGTACCGTCTCACACGATAGAGGCGTTCCGCGAGCTATGGGGAAACAAGGCCGAGCTCCGACGATTCCAGGACGGGAGCATTACAGAGAGTGTCGTCTGGCATGTTCGAAACTCGGATGAACGCACACACATACCGGCGATGATAGTGCGGCACATTCTTTCGCTACATTTTAGTATGAGCGAGGATGCCATTATGTCCTGGCAATCTGGATTTGATGCACTCCTCCGGCTTCCGCCATCCATAGCCTCTCACTATAGTGCTTCTGGATTCAAGGCAGCTCTCATGGCGTTTCAGATGCTTGTTAGCACCATCAAAACACTGGATAAGGAGTTGCCATTAGCCATCGTCAATATTAGCCCTGTCGCCCCGGAGCTTCGGTATACTAGCGTCTTTGCTCCTATCTCCGTCCCAGCCGGCGCAGTGTTAACGCTTCCACTCTGCTCAAGATACGCCCCACTCATTTCTCTCAATCTTGAATTCGAGAAGTCCGCACGTTGGCCTGATGACCTGGCGGCTATTCAAAAGATGAAAATGGCCTTTCTGGAACGGATTGCACAAACATTGACCAAAACTATGCCCGGTCTACGCGCACGGGTCGCTGTGGTATTACCTGTTGGTGTTCCACTGACCGCCGATCACTCACAGCTCGAGATTACCACACCGGATGGCTGGGCATTCGCACTGCGCATATGGCATGATCGCGAGGCCACACTACTCGATCGAATCCTTCACTCTCCACCTGCAGTATATGCTCCCCATGAACTAGAAAATGCACGCATCGCCCGTAGATGGTACACCCGACGCTTCATAGCGGCGCCACGACATCATCGCGCAATTGCAGCGCTCCACCATCAGTTTACGGCGTTTGGAGGTACTGTGCGACTTGTAAAACGTTGGTTGGCTGCGCACTGGCTTCTTCGGCTGCACGTGAGTGAAGAGGCCGTTGAGGTACTCTGCGCCGCCGTTTTCGCGGGTGTTGGTTCCGCGCGAGCTCCCAACACCCGCGAGCGTGGTTTTGCGTGTGTCATTCGGCTATTGCGTGATTGGAATTGGTCAGAAGGAATGACGATACCGCTATATGGTGTCTCCAGTCTAGGATCTGACGTCTATTCGAGTTCGGTACCAGGCGCAAAAGGTGTTTGGGCGTTGATGACTGAAGCTGACCCCGATGGACGAATTTGGACAGTAGATGCGCCAGATGTCGTTGCGGCACGTCGGGTCCGTGCTCTCGCGCAAGCAACGCATGCCTACTTACAGGGTGTGGAATTGGGCGTGCTAGATGTTCGGGTCAGTTCCTCGGCTCAGACAGTTTCTTGGTCCTCACTATGTGATGATTTTGGCGCTGTTCCAGGGCATGTTCATTCATCCGGAAGAGGATTACGACTTCGTCGTAAAGTTCCAGCCGACTGTGCTCCCGCGATATTTTCAGAATGCAACAGCAAATGCATCCATCTGGGCCGATAAATCCCTACCGGCAGACTGCGGTGTATGGTGGCCTGGCTTCGACCCCGCAGAGTCGTATCTCGATGACCTTACGGTAAGCGAAGAGCGTCCTCTCTGGCACCGCCCGATGGCTCACATGGAGCAGCACATCTATGCTGATACAGCAAAGTTTTTCTACGACCCATTGGGCGGTGATCGGTTTGGTGGCATATGGGACCCCAGCCTCACCAGCAGGCCAATGCCATTCCGTGTACTTAACCGCTTTTCGAGCACTCCAGCACTAAAGGTTTGCCATGAGACTAACTGGAAAGAAATACAAAACTCTAATACTTATCCAAAAAAAAACAGGAAACAGAGAAAGGCAAAGATCGCAACTCTGTGCTTCTTAATGAGAGTGCGGTGTTGAGCGAGATTGTTCGGATGGGCGATGGGCTCGTGTTAAGCTGACATAAGCATCCGTTTGAGGGTTCGGCCGTGGCCGAGTGTCTCCCGGTCAGCCACATCATCCTCGTTCTCAGACGTAAAACTACTGCTAGTAGTTTTACAGTACGTGTAGTACCCGGACATCAATTATAGTTCGAGAGTGCTTCTTTGCCTACAAACATGGGAGAAGTTGTCAACGTTGTTGTCGCTTTTGCCGTTGTCATTTTGATCGTTCGTTGGGCTACGACTCCTAGTACGTTCCAATCTTTCTGCGCTGCCCATTGTTATTCAGTAGCACATGAGGTGGTGAGTCCACGGCAGATCAAGCTGCCGCTCGTGCGCTGCGCTTTAGGCCGAAGAAAGTGACTCCAGAAATGGCATGGTTCTCACTCGGCTTTTTCATTACCCCAACTAAGCCCTCCAACACAGGTAGAAACAGTAACCGGAATGTTCCCGGACATCCCATAGTGCGTCCATCCAACAAATAGAGCTCCATTTGTGGACAGGCCTTCACTTTTCATCTCGCACAGTGCCAGTATTCACTATGATCTCCTTCGCACGGGTTCAGTCGAACTTACGACAAACAAGATCCTCGAGCGCGGCTTTCTTGATGCTGTATGCACTGTCTCATCCTTCCTCGTCCAATCCCACTTACTCATCGTCCCATAGCCACCAGAAACATACTTCACGCTTTATCCGCGCCCATCCAGCACAAATATAGTTCCACCAACCGCTGGCGCATCAACCGCTGCGCGCACAGCCACGACGGCGATGCAGGCCCAGCCAAAAGAGACGTTAATATCCCGCTTCGGGCTTGAATCTAGGCTGTCTACTGTGGATGTCGTACCTTCATCGGAACAGGATGTAGGTGGCCGTGCCGTGTGGGAGGACACAGCTGAAAAGCGCGAAGTGAGTCTTCGCGAGCGCAAGGCGCAAATGATCCTGGCTGCGCGGCAGTGTGTACAGTCACCCTTCCTACGTATTACAACAAGCTGACAACCCCTTCAAAAGGCGAATCCTTGCCGCACAACGAATATCAACAGAACCCCCCTCTGCATAACTACTTGCGCTCTTTCTTGCTTATCTTCTCGCTTCTTACCTACCCGCTCGGAGTGTAATAATTTCAGCATCAATTTCCACAATTATATGGCGTGCTTTATACTGAGAGATTGGAATTCAGTAAGGTCAAAAGCACTTGGTACTGCGGTGTTTGCGCACAGCCTTGAACTGCGTGCTCCCTTCCAGACTTCAGCTGGCCCTGTTCCTGACGGCATGTGCAATGAGCCGTACAACGTGGAACTTCACCGTCCGCACGAAGCATGAACAGAAAAACGCCCGGATTGGATCCCCGAGCTGCATTGACGGCTATGTACAATGAAAAATATGGAGAAACATAATTCCCTGAGTTCGCGTCAGTGTCCGAATCAAGTACGACCGGTATATGAAGATAATAAATCAGGTGGTAAGAAGATGTTCTTAAGTATCATTTATCCCTCGTGTGGTTGTTTATCTCTAGCATTCGCCATCCCAACGAGGCTAGGTTTGAATTTGAGGGCTTTCTCTTCACATGTCCTATCGTTCTCCACCCCTATTGAGCCTTCAGTTTCTCTACCCTCTTTACAAACTCCCGTTGCGGTGTTCTATTCAGAGCCCATGCTAAGAGTTTTCCGTTTGGGGCCCCCTACATGCCAGACGTTTCGCAGATCCGACAAAGACAGAAGTAATAGGCCCACCTCGGTCCACGATACCTAGCTCGCTTGTGTTTCTGCCCTGAGGCTCTCAGGTCTCTTCTGGATTGCCCCTGCGACTTGATCGTTGAACGTGTCCGAGTCCAAATTGCTGTTTCCTTCCGCTTCGTCTTGGACTGGCTTGCGCCGCCCTCGGGTTCAATCGCGAATGAGACTGTACAAATGATGCGTCGATGAGGAGACTACGCAGGGTAACGTTGATACGAAAGCTGGAAATATGGGTACGGTCACAGGTGAAAAAGCAGTGAACCTGCATGCATCTGCAATGCAAGAGTAAAGTACTGTATCTGAGTATGGTACTAAAAAGGGCCAAGGCACTTGGTACCTCAGCCTCGCGACGACGCCACCGCGCTGCTTCTTCAGTCCAGCGCCAGCTTAACATATCATAGTCCTTCGCTCAATGCTCGGGTTCAGCACGAGGATTTAGCGGGGGCGTGGGAGGACGACGTGGTGTAGGCGGATGCCGAACGCCGACTTGCGAAGCAGGCGCGGGTTAGGCGGCGTCGCAGCACGTAGATGATTCAACAGAAGAAGTCGTCAATATACCAGGGTGTGTTGAAGGGATGTTAGGTAGGGAGAAGTCCACAGGAGAACAGACGATAGAGCTCGATCCGCGCTGTGGGTTGGTTGCACGTGGTCCAGCGAAACGCGTGGATGGTCATGGTAAAACATTGACTGACCTTCCGAGTCCCACGGACGAGTTGGGACGCGAGAGTGCGACCTTCCCTGGCTTCTACGAGAAGACGGATTCGAGGGCGGAAAAGAACTCGATACCCATGACGAAGCGGGGAAATGGGTTGTAGAAGCTTGAGAAGACGTGTCTAGGGAGGATGCGTTTGGCTTCTCAGCTGCAAGATTTGTGCCGCCTTGATGGTTTGTGGAGACAGGCTTATCCTCTGGCTCTTTGATAACGTTCGCCTCGGATCGGACTTGTCAGCCAAGAATGGATTCGCGATCTCACCGAACGGTTTGTTGGGTATATTAGATGATGCATCATTGGCCCGAGGAGAAATACCTTGCTAAGCGCAATCTTGTTCGGTTATTGTGGTAGTTGAACCACCATACGACAGGGTGAAAGGCCGATCTAATTGACGAAGTAGTTCTTTATATTCTGACCGCTTCTCAAGAACTCCTCAAGTGGATCTTTACTCACTGTGGGAATTTCACAATATAATCCAATTCAGTTTGGGAAAAATCCCGAAATCTGAATTGCCAATCACCCAGAACTCTTGGATTACATTGTTAAGTTGCCCACAGTGACTGTGACGTCTTTTTTTGTTCTGCTCGCTTTTTTGGTTGGGTCGGTACAGTCTCCATATCTACATTGTCGCACACGGAGTTAAATAAGCCAGACAGACGGAAGGAGGCAAGGGTTGTCCGTAGGGTGGATGCAGCGGCCCCGCGAGCAGCGTCTTCAAGGGAAATCGGTCTCTGGCAACGCCAAAAGAGGACTGAGCTAGTCGCAACAGTGCAGAGATAATAAGGTATCACTCTGAAACCATCCATTTTGAACATTTTGTTGAACATTGAGCGTGTATCACGACCGCCATGGTTACTAGATAGTAGCGCAAGCGCTGAGGCACGTAGCTTCATTCAAACCCCGATCAACGACTAACTCCACTGCGGGCCCTCCCACTCACTGTAAAAGTACCTTCCAAATTACTCTCGCTATACTGCTTCCATCATTGCGTTCATTGGCACGGATCCACCCGTCCTCTGCTGTAGCCTTGTCCATTACGCCGCTCTCGCTTCGCGCCCTGATCATTTCCTTTACGATCCCGGTGGTGAACTCAGGGTGCCCCTGCAGCGTAAGAATATGTATTTGAGGTATCGAACCATCAGATACCGGGGTAAGTGCCTGCGGATCAGCAAACTGCACCATACCCTGGTTCCTGGTCGTGGTCGTCGACCCAAGCAGATGAAGTGATGGTGGGACAGTGGGTACATGGTCTCTATGCATTTGTTGGATGTGCTGCCACGGCATTAGATATAGCGACGTGAAGAGTATTGTGACTTACAAGGCTGGGCATGTCAAAGATGCGCTGGCCAAGATCTGTGAGAGCGACCTCAGTAATTGCAACTTCCCACTTTCCCCTATTCGATACACATTCACCCCCAAGAGCTCGCGCAATGATTTGATGACCGAAACATATTCCTGTGCACGGACTGTTTCCAATATATTAAGTGAATTTAATAGTCTTAGACATACCGATAATCTTGATGTGGGGCCTGCTCGTGGCGATATCAGCCACCCAAGATACGAGCTTGCTTATCCATTCAACTTCCTCGTATGCAGATGCGGCTAATGAGAGCCAAGTAAGACGAATTTTGTCAACTCAGGTGAGGGAGGACATCACAGGATCCGGTGATGATGATTCCATCATAGGTGTCAAGTACACCTACCGCTGGGTACTCTTTCGCATTCCGGACATCGTAGGGGTCCAAGACAAAATCAGCGAGTCCATCGGGTAGAGAGGTACGAAATATTCTATCGAATATCGTTGGATATTCTCCATTATCCTGTACTACCTCTGGGATGGGTATATCACAGACTAGTAAGGCCAAACGGGGAATATCGGGGGTCATTGACTCGAAAGTTGTCGCTTTGTAGATGTACGTGACCGACACGACCAAGAATTCCATATTCCCACAATTGGTAACCAAGCGCGGGCCGGCTGGCCAGGCGATTCCGAGGCTTGGGCTATTGCTGTTTGTTTCACCACTCATCCATCCTCATCTCTGGTCTACTTTTGTCTCGTCACAGCTTGCGAGGCCATTGGAAGGCCAGGCATCCTAAATTGTGGCCTGTTTTTTTTTCCGGGGGTGCCATCTTTATGTCCTCAGTACTCAACCATGGCATGGGATCAGGCTCTGCTTTGGACCCTGTGATCTTACGTGTCGCGGTTGTTGCAACCATTTTTGCCACGCTTGTGTCAGCCACCACAATATTAATGCATCTGAAGAACTACCGCAGGCCTATGTTGCAACGGTGAGTGACCCTTTTATACAGAATGTGGTTGGGGGGAAAATACAATACACGCGATTCTGGGGATAGGAGGTACCATAGTCCATCAGGGGCATTGTGGCACTGGGACACTTAGTTGTCGACATGTTTCTCGAGGCATCCAAAGGCTGGGAGTGTGTAGGTGAAGATTGCACCAAGGTTCTACAGCGTGGAAGTTCCAAGTGATTATGAGGTGGATTATACTCACTTTTACTCGCACCAGGATGGTTGTTCGCATCATGCTCATGGTTCCAATATATGCCGTCTCTTCTCTGATATCCCTATTTTCCCTGGAGGCTGCTTTCGTGATTGATGCTATCAGGGACATCTATGAGGTATGTCGCGCTTCAAAGGAACAGTTCATTAGATTCCGACTGCTTTCGTAGGCATTCGTGATTTATTGCTTCTTCCAACTATTAGTTGGATATCTCGGTGGGGAGCGCTCGCTTCTCATTCGAGTGCATGGCCGCCAACCCAAAGATACCCCCTTTCCCATAAATGTGTTCCAACGCGAGCTCGACGTCAGCGATCCCTTCACATTTTTATTCCTCAAGCGAGGCATTCTCCGTATGTATATTATCTCGTCGAGGTCCCCACTTTCTGACCTAGACTTCTTCAAGAATATGTTCAAGTCAAGCCATTCCTTGCGATTGCTTCGCTTGCGTTGAAGACATCAGGAAAATATAATGAAGGCGAATTCCGTGTCGACTCTGGGTACCTCTATATCACTATCATCTACAATGCCAGTATCTGCTTAAGCTTGTACTGCTTGGCTATGTTCTGGCTCTCCATCAGTGAAGACCTCAAGCCATTTCGGTTAGTGTCATATCATGTGTTATTTCTCGATTGACGAAATGCGTGGATAGGCCAATGCCTAAATTCCTCTGTGTGAAAGGCATATTGTTTTTCTCGTTCTGGCAAGCCATCGGAATATCGTTTTTGGCTTCTGTGGGTGCAATCAAGAAACTGGGCCCCTACACGGACAAAGAGCACATATCCCTTGGCCTAACCGATACTCTGATCTGCCTCGAAATGCCTTTCTTCGCTGTTGCACATCTTGCGGCATTCTCCCACCGAGACTATATTAACAAGAAATTGGCATATGTTGGACGCATGCCTATGCGTCACGCTTTCCGGGACGCATTTGGTTTCAAAGATGTTCTCGAGGACGCCCGTGCCACATTAAATGGCCAGGGTATGGATTATCGCGAATTTGAGCCGAGTGAGGGATCCATGCATCAGGGCCTTGGTCGCGAGCGTCGCATTCGCGCGGGACTTCGCTACTCCCATGGAGGACGGGGAAAGTACTGGTTACCCCAACACATGGCTTCAAGTCATTGGGAGCGCTCCCCAGAAGACGGTGTTTATGCGCCTCTTCTCTCTGAGGATACCGAGGATATTATTCAGGACACTAACGACGTTGCAGACGTAGAACCTGTGGCCGTTGGTTTTGACCTCCCATTCGGCGATCCCGATCCTGATTCCGAAGAGCTCTTTGCAAGTAGTCGGAAATACCTGTTTGGTGATTATAATTACCCATGTATTGACGCTAGCTCGGAGATTGCGCGCGTTCACATGTGGGAAGAAGAGGAGCGGATTCTCAATAATGAGCGCAGCGCGTGGTTCTCTGATCATCGTCGTCGCAATGCCATCGCTGCTTCAAGCTACGGTGCTGTAGGCGTGTCGCAACTACAGCAGAGCAAGTCACATACCCTCTCTTCACCCTTCTCTTCCGGCATGGCCATCGATCATCTGGGGCCTGTCCGCGAACCGGAGGATGATCATTCGAATGCCCAGCTTCGTTGGATGAACGTGTTTAGGCCAAAATTTGGCTTCAAATATCCTAGTGCCTCCCATAAATCCTCTCCCTCGATATCGACGGAGATAGACTCTACAGGGCCTGTGGCGCGGCTTGACGCTGTTGATCTCGTGACCGAGGTCCGTGTTACTGCGGAGGTCGCTGCAGCACACGACCACCAACAGGACGCAGTGAGGCAAACCTATCAGTCGATATTTGAAAACGGGGGGGGTGAAGTTGCGGCAGAGGTGCGTGAACGGGATAGGTCCACCAGCCCACCTCCAGCTCACAGGGATGCTGAGGGGGCGCTCAACTCTGAAGTAAAAGCATCTATCGGAGTTACGGCACAGGTGGAGCCACCATCTCACGCTCAGGTGAGCGGGTTGGTGAACGTTTTTAACGACTTAGAGAATGAAGAGAATCCTTGGGTATGACATGATTCCATATGCCTACGATAACATGGAGTTCGTTGGTTCAGATTATTGGAATACCATGCCTGTATCTCGAGCTTCCTCGCCTCATGCTGTTTGTAAATTACTCTTTTCTAGATTCTTCGAGCTTCGAGATTCCGTCTTGACGCATACATACTTACAGTCGGGGTTTTCGTTCTGCACCCAATCCAGCGCAATATAGCAATCACATCACTTCTGTATAATTAATTTGTCTCGCTACGACAATATTAGTGGATCTTAGCTTCCCCGCAAGACATTATGGTATTAATTTCTAATAGAATGCTATTCATCTTAACGGGGCTCGTAATCATATCTTGATAGAGTACCATTTAGCCATCTGCAGATGATCACCCATAACTTTGCGCGGATCGTATATGAAGACGGTTGGTGTTCTGTGCCGCCAAAGATAGGACGTGGTTTTTCGTTCAGGTATATACACCTGTTCACACCCAGCCTAATAGATTTAAACGATAATCAGGCAGTGACGAACCAGATACCGAGCGTATAAAAGTTCAAGCTTTGTTTGGCCGTCATGTCCACAACTTTAGCCTCGATTCCCACGGGCGTGACGGACCAATGCTTTGGCTTCTCGCACTCATTAGATCTCATTAGATAGTAAAATTACTTGGAATATAGAAAATATTTATTAAAAAGAAACACAAGTTGTGGCCAGAATGGAAAGAGTAAGAGGGGAGGGGACAGCAACCTAAGGCCCTGTATTATGGATGGGTTAATGTTGACAGATTCGTTCTCAACTGTAGACACAGTCTAAAAAAGATGTGGCAACCGAAATATTCAAATGAGGCTCTGACGTGGGCTGGCCTAAATGCCCGTGCTTACGCTCAAGGGCGTGCGGCACATGTGTGGAGGTGGGGGTGCGGGCGGCAGTGCTGCTGCTGCTGCCCGGTGACAGCGGGTTAAATTCCACGGGTGCACGCACCCTCGCAAACACGCTCATGTTTTGAGCCAAGCTGTGCGTCGGTACGCCTCGCTTGAGGGCCTGAAGCATAGGCATTGGGGTGGGGAGAGCGGGCAAGCTGCTGCTGCCATGGTGGTGACGGCCGCTGGCGTAGATGGGCACGTGAGCACGCTCGCGTATGCGCTTGTGTTTTGACCACCACCACCACCATCACCACCACCACACCAGAACCAGAACCAGAACCAGAACCACTACCATTCCCTTCCTACCCTCTTTATAATCTCTGTCCTATATTGTCTGTTACAGCCGATACAGGACCAACAGAATCGTTTACCCCTATCCATGCTACCCATGCATTGCACCCTCCCCTTCCCTTCACCTCTCGACCACCTCTACACCAGGTGCTGGACTGACTCCCCTGTCCATCGCTAACAGCATCTCCCCTCACTCCTCAACCTCTGCTGGGTGCTGGACTGCCCGTCATTACAGACCTTACCTTACCTTACCAACATTATCATTGCCTCGACTGCATGAGCCAAAAGGTGATGTTGTTTAAAGGATAGTTATTTCCTATCTCTACCTTTTTCTTTTTCCCATTTTGTTATACTGTCAACATGAGCCAACGAGGTGTCGTAGTAATATGATTACCTGAGCTGTATTATATAGTGTAGTTGGCCATAATATTATGTTTCACGTTTTGGACCGAGGTGACCATCGGCGTGCTGTTGCTCAAACGCTTGCAGCACCTGCACAGTGGTGGTGGTGGAGGGCGAGAGACACTTACAGCGTTCAATGACCATTTGGGACAGCATGACCATTTGGGCTAAGTGAGATTTCTGAATGCTACACAGAATGCTACTTCTCGGACATTATTCCTCATGAAATGATAGTATCTTATTTGTTTGTAGCTGAAGTTTTGTGAGATATAGATGTATGGTTAGAGTTCTGGAGTCTTATCAGTACAATGCAGTCCACAAAGTCGTGAAATTTAATTGGCACAGTTCCTCCTCCACATGAATTCTCATAATATAAAAATATGACAGGGGGTATGGAATTACTATCCTCTCCAGTTTGAAACCTTTCAACAGACTCAACTTGGTCAGAGAAAGGCCATGAAGCCAATTCTTGGTATAACAGGGTCAAATGAAGTGTCGAGAGTGTCACATCACACATTTCCTAATTTGGACATCTCACCTCACACCTCACATGGTTGGCCATGCTAAATCAGTCAGGCAAAACAAAAAGGATGCTGCAAAACTCAAGGAAATATGGATGCAGAAAGCAATGGAAATTTATGAGGAGGAATGGCAGGCACCAAAGCCACAATCTCTCAGGGCAATCTGTCAACAAGTGGAGGACAAATGCTTTCATGAAACAGGGCAAAAGATCAGAGTATCTTCTTCTACTCTAGATGATGTGCCAAGGGAGGCCAAAGCCACAATGCAGCTCATGAAGCACAGAGATGGCTAAAAGATGAAGAAGTCACCATGGTAATTCATGATATAATTGCCAGTGCAAATCAAGGATTTCCTCCCAATCATTGCCGAATCAAGGAACATGTTGATGAAATCCTTCAAAGCCATCTAGGAGATGCATTTCCAGAATCAGGAGTTGGCAAGGACTGGACAAAACACTTCATCTCTGATCATAATGACCAAATCAGGCCATATTGGTCAAAGGGACTAGATCACTCAAGAGCAAGAGCTGTCAATCCCACCACTAAACGGCACTATTATGAGCTTCTCACAATGGTCATTGAAGGGAAGGGGGGCAATGATATCATACCTCCAGAGTTGATATTTGGTGTAGATGAGTCTGGGTTTCAAAAGGGAATGGGTAAGAAGGAGCGTGTGTTTGAGCCCCAAGGGAAACAATGTCAGCATCAGCAGCGCAGTGGAGACTGAGAAAATATCACTGTTATTGTGACAGTATGTGGTGATGGGACCTCAACAGCACCAGCTGTAATTTTTAAGGGGGAAGGTTTCCAAGTGAGTTGGAAGCAGAATAACCCCTGTAATGCTTTGTAAGTAATGGAATTGTTTATTTGACAAGTGCTTACCATGATATATAGCTTGGGATACTCAAAGAAGGGCTATACAAGTGGAGAAGTGGGCTGTGTGTGGCTTGAAATTTTTGACAAAGAGACACAAGGAAAAGCAGAAGGCCGACGACACTTACTGTTAGTGGATGGCCACAACTCACACTACACACATGAATTCCTCAAATATGTGAGACAGCACTCCATTGAAGTCCTAGGATATCCATCACACAGCACACATGTATACCAGGGACTTGACGTTGTCATATTTGGACCACTGAAGCACCAATGGACAATTGCCCGTGATGAGTGGGAATGCAAGGGTCATACCATAGACAAAACAAACTTTCTTGAGGTCTATGCCCAAGCACACACAAAGGCTCTCACACCAGAAAACATTAAGGCCACATTTTGAGTGACAGGAGTCATTCCCATCAATCCCAATGTCATAGGAGAAGAGGTGATGGCACCGAGCTTAGCAACTTCCACACAATCAATGGTCCCCATTCTACAATCTGGCCCAATCAGAGTCATGTTGGAGATGATCCGGGACTATATTGACTATCAAAGGATTACACTGTCAGCAATTCAGGCTGATGAACCAACCACAAATAAACCTGGGCCATCCACACCATTCTTCATACAGTCTGCTGTCAATGAACTCACATCAATGTCCACATCATATCTTGCATCACCCATATCTCCAATTAAATCAACCTCAGCACCTCCTGCATTTGAACCATTGACAATTTCACCAGTGAACCCAAATCGGTACAAGGATTTACTGGCCAAACCAGTGTGGACCCGACATGAACAGGATCTACGAGATGCACTGCTTGAATCAGCAAAGTGAGATGAAAAGAGGAAACAATACCTTGTGGGTGCACAGGCAGGTGTTGTGCTTGCAAATATCTATACAAGCCAGGTGCGACAGCAACTCCAGGCAGCAGAGGAGAGGAAGAAAAAGCCAAAGAAAAAACATTTGATAGGTGATGGCAAGGCAAAGCTCTTCTCTGGTGACGAATTCTACAAAACATGCATAGAGGATGACAGGAGGCATCAGGATGACAAGGAGGCAGCAAAAAAAAGAAGAACTCACAGAGAAAGGCATGCCGCAGCACTTGCTGAATGGAAAAAGCATTGTAGTGAAATAAGGGAGAGAAACCAGTTGAAGTGAGAGCAATATGTGGATGCATTGGCAGAATGAGATATTGAAAAATAAAGGGCCAGGGGAGAAGGGCAGCAACCTGGATGGTCCCAACCAAAGTGGAAATGTGATTTCCAGCCAGAGACACTGCCAGAGAGACCAAAGAAGCATAGAGAGGAGGAAAATGAGCAAAGCGATGGTAAGAGTGAGGAATCCGGAAGTGATTCCGAATAGATCCGAGGATTCCGAGCGTGACACGAGTCACATCCCAAACGGCCATTAATGTGCTGATAAGTGACTTCAGTGATGATTCCGTTGGATATAGATACTCCTCACCTAGATCAGGTTACAAACACAATAGAATTCATTGTTTTAGTCTACTTTAGTGAATAGCTACTAAAAAGTTGGTACTAGATATAAATTTTCTCATTCCGAGGCCAAACAAAATTTGGCTGTCCCAAATGGTCATTGAACACTGTACCTCCTTAGGATCTATTAGGGTTGGGGCACAAGAGCCGTGCTCACCCTATTTTGGGTGAGCTGTTTGCTGAGCTGGCCAAGCCGGACCGAGCCGAGCCGTGGCAGCACAGCCGTAGCCGAGTGATGGTTGACTTGGTCGTGCAAAGCTCGCCTCTCCACTAGTGCCAGTGAGCTGTCGATGGAAGAGGGCGCTTTGACCTCACTGACAATCAGACGATGCGATGTGGAGGATGTGTGCTAGTGGCCGTGCGTCTTAGCGTCCCTCTGGTATGCATAAGCAATAAATACAAGCACGCATTTTCGTTTACCGTTTTACCTTGCTGAGAATAGAAATAGAATGATGGTTGATGCATCGTTGATGGTTGGTTCATAGCGCGAGAGCACGGCGCTCGGCGTTAGCCAGAATCAATCATCAAATCCATCGGGGCTTAGGGTGACGACGGTACCGCACCAGCGCAGTGCTGATGGTAACTTGGGTCTGCCCATCTCATTCAACGTAGCTCGCACGAACTCTGCGCTAATTTATTGAGCATTTACACACACTCTCCCTCCTCGCCTTTATTATCCGACCTTCACGACCTCACCATTTCTGTTCGCGCCTTTCCACATCCCCATCTCGTTCCATGTCCTTTTTCAAACGACGTCGTAACTTCGACTCTGACCATATTGAGGCTGATGATCACGACACTAACGTTGACCAAGACCTCCGCCTACGCACTGTTCGCACAGCTGCGTCAACCATAGCTGAATCCATCGCTTCCGAGCAACGTGCCGAACGCAGACGATCAATCAGACACAAGCGTTCCAAGTTTTTTCGTTCCAAATCTGCCAAGTATCCGGATCATGAGAAGATACATACTCCTGCGCCAAATGCCCCTGCTGCCATCCAAATTACGGGCAGAAGGAGAAACATCTACGTCAATATGCCACTAGCTCCTTCAGAGTCGGATCGCAATGGAGAGCCTATTCTACGCTATGCAAGGAACAAAGTGAATACGACCAGTGCGTTCAGACCGAAATTTTGTATTGCATCCTTCTCATGCTCCATAGAATACACGATAATCACGTTCGTTCCCAAAAATTTGTACGAACAGTTCAGACGGCAGGTGCACACCATGTTCTTCTCGATTTTTGCTGACTACTTGTAGTGTTGCGAATCTCTATTTTTTGGCACTTGTCGTTTTGCAGGGTACGTGTTTCGTTTCGACCGTTTTATTTGTTACCGTGTAAACCTCAACTGCTATTAGTTTTCTCCGTCTTCGGCGCGGTGTCACCACAAACAGCGGCACTGCCGCTGTTGTTCATTATCACAGTGACTGCCATCAAGGATGCAGTAGAGGATTACCGTCGAGCGATGTTAGACGAGGAAGTCAATACTTCAGCTGTAACCAAGCTCAACAACTGGCGCAACGTTAACCAACCTAAGGACCCTCGAAACTGGCTCGAAAAACTCCTTGGACTAAATTCACCTGGCCGCGTGACTAGAGGAGTTCGTCGACTACAGGAGAGGGAGGCGAGCACAGATTCAAGGATTGTACTCCAGCGCACTGGTAATCACGTGAGCGAAAGCGCAGCCAATTTCAGTAACTTATCTCTAGATAGAGATAGCGGTGGAAAACATCTTGAAGACATCCAGAGCATCGACTCGCATTCTTATCCCCCGCTTGTAAACAACGATCCTACTCAGCCCTCAGCGTCATCTCAAAATCTAGTGGGAAATACATCGTCCCCTACTCTTGCAGCCTCGTCATCTGGAGTCGTGAACTGGTCAAAGCGTATCTCAGGTTCTGCTCGGTGGGAGCGTACTCTTTGGAAAAAGCTCGAAGTCGGCGACGTCGTCCTCCTTCGCGAAAACGAACAGGTTCCCGCTGACATTGTCATTCTTTCCACCTCCAACCCGATGGACTATGTTATCTCGAGACCAAGAACCTGGATGGTGAAACTAATCTTAAACCACGTAAAGCTGTTAATGCCGCATCGCGCATACTCTCCGAAGAAGATATTGAGCGCTCAGCCTTCGTCCTGGATTCGGAGCCCCCACACCCCAACCTTTATCTTTACAACGGAGTCCTACGTTTTCAAGATCAGCACTCTGGTCAATTGAAGGGCGAACCAGTCACAATTAACGAGATGATACTCCGTGGATGCTCGATTCGGAACACAGCCTGGGTTATTGGCTTGGTGGTCTTTACAGGAAAAGACACGAAGATAATGCTCAATGGAGGGGACACGCCCTCGAAGCGATCGAAAATCGAGAAGGAAACTAACTTCAATGTCATAGTCAATTTCGTCCTCCTCCTCCTGATGTGTGCCGTCTCTGCGGTCATCAATGGTATCTTCGACTCTCAAACCAGAACAAGCGCGGCATTTTTCGAAGTGGGTTCGGATCCAAGTTCTTCCCACGTGTTGAATGCCTTGGTCACATTTGCGTATGTATACCCGTCACTTGAACGAACAGCAATTGACTGGTAGAGTAGATCCTGCCTCATTGCATTCCAGAACATCGTTCCCATCTCTTTATACATCTCGATCGAGATTGTCAAGACAATCCAGGCTTTTTTTATCTCCCAGGACATCGATATGTATTACATGCCCTTAAACTCGGCATGCGTTCCCAAAACTTGGAACATATCTGACGATCTTGGTCAGATAGAGTACATTTTCTCCGACAAAACTGGGACGTTAACGCAAAATGTGATGGAGTTCCAAAAGTGTTCGATTCACGGTGTCACATACGGGGAGGCCATAACTGAGGCCCAGCGTGGTGCCGCACGACGGGAGGGCCGAACGGATTTACCCGGGCCAGAACAGCAATCCATTCGGATTGCCGAGCTCCGTGAAAACATGCTGCAGTTGCTGAATCGGGGATTTAAGGATCGCTACGTACAGCCGGACAAACTGACCTTAGTGTCCCCGAAACTCGCTGAAGACCTTACGGACCGATCAGGAGAGCAGCGCAAACACATCATTTCATTCTTCCGTGCACTCGCCATATGCCACACTGTCCTTGCAGACAAGCCAGACCGAGGACAGCGCCCATACTTTCTGGAGTACAAGGCAGAATCTCCCGATGAATCTGCCCTGGTGGCAGCGGCCCGCGATGTTGGCTTCCCGTTTATCAGTAGGAGTCGCGAGAGGATTGACATCGAGGTAATGGGTCAACCAGAAAGCCATGTCCTTCTCAAGGTTCTCGAGTTCAATAGCACGCGCAAGCGCATGAGTGTTATTGTCAGAAATCCTCAAGGCCAGATTGTACTATATTGCAAAGGGGCAGACAGCGTTATCTACGAGCGTCTCTTAGAAGACCATGATTCTGTACTCAAAGATCAAACATCAAAGGACATGGAAGCTTTCGCTAATAATGGTTTGCGCACGTTGTGCGTTGCGTATAGGTTGATATCGGACGAAGAATACCTAGAGTGGTCCCAAATCTATGACACCGCGGCTTCGTCAATCAAAGACCGCGACGACGAAGTCGAAAAGGCAAACACCCTGATAGAACATTCTCTTCATGTCCTGGGCGCGACTGCGCTGGAAGACAAGCTACAAGAAGGCGTACCCGAGGCGATCGAGAAGCTCCATGCTGCGGGAATCAGGCTTTGGATTCTTACAGGGGATAAAGTCCAGACTGCTATTGAAATTGGTGTGTCTCAGCCCGTTTGTGCTTTAGCTTTCACTCAAGGTTGCTCAGCCTTCAGCTGTAATCTGTTGAAAAGCGACATGGAGATCATGATATTATCTGCAGACACTGTTGACGGTGCTCGGGTGCAGATAGAAGCTGGCTTGAACAAAATCGCCTCTATCCTAGGGCCACCATCATGGGATCCCAATAAGCGCGGTTTCTCGCCAAATGCGACGGCCTCCTTTGCTGTTGTCATCGATGGAGATACCCTCCGTCATGCACTGGACTCATCTCTTAAGCCTTTATTCTTGAATCTCGGAACTCAATGCGAGACCGTCGTTTGTTGCCGGGTGTCACCTGCACAGAAAGCGCTCACGGTCAAGCTAGTCAAGGAGGGTAGAGATGCTATGACTCTATCGATTGGTGACGGTGCGAATGATGTTGCGATGATTCAGGAAGCCAACGTTGGTGTCGGGCTCTTTGGATTGGAAGGCTCGCAGGCAGCGATGTCAGCAGACTATGCGTTTGGCCAATTCCGATTCCTGACTAAACTGCTTCTCGTTCATGGTCGTTGGTCTTATCGTCGTATCGCAGACATGCACAGTAACTTTTTCTATAAG